>JAKCPI010011733.1:0-10632 GCA_023213315.1 Euborellia annulipes | reverse complement strand
TATATATATATATAACTGAACTCGACATTTTGGTTGACCTCATCTTTTATTTCTAAATTTTTGACTGTACAAAAAAAGTTATACATTCAACATCAATTTTTTTGTCAATAAACCAATAAAAATTAATATCGGGGATCTGAATTTGTCTTTTTGTCAAATTTCTGTGTGGCACAGACGGCAGATCTTGAACGTTTTTTGACATTTTCGAAAAAAACAAAAAATTCGAGAATTTTTTTTTATAAAAAATTCTGATTTTTCTACAAATGCTCTGAAATTTCAGAATTTTCAGAGCGGATACTCGTAAGTCATTTTTGAAAATTTTTTTTTAGCCGGTTTATTTTCGAGGAAGGCCAGATTCTAGAACTGAAGAAAAAATAAATAATAATAATACAGTGATGAGGCATCCTGAAAAAATTAGTTGTGTATCCGAAGTGCATATGTCACAACTAATTTGTCCTTGCCCCAAGAAAAATTAAAGGGGGGCCATGGGACCAGCCATCTTCCGGTGGGTCTGGAAAGCCCCATATTTTCTCTATTTTTCTTGGGGCAAGGAGCTTTCTGGGGAGGGCCAGGCCCCCCCGGCACCCCCTAGTTACGCCCATGTTTCTAAGCTTTTACTTGACGCTTCAAATACTTCAGTAGTTGAATACACAACTAATTTCTAATTTTTTCAGGATAAATGGAATTTTCTCGATTTTCATCACCCCTAACTATTATTATTATTTTTTTCTTCAATTTTCTAGAATCTCAGTCAATCCTGGAAGAATTTAAGAGCACCATCATGATAAATAAGCCGAGAAAAAAAAAATTTTTTTTCAAAAAATAAAAAAAATAGAACGCGAAATAATCCCACTCTGAAATTTTTCAGAGCATTTGTAGAAAAAATCAAGTTTTTTATAAAAAAAAAAAAAAATTAAAAAAAAGTGTCATTCATCCCGAAATTTTTGTTTTTTTCCGAAAATGTCAAAAAAAACGTTCAAGATGAATCTGTAAAATTTTGTCATATTTTTTTCTGAAAAGTACATTTAAAGACAAAAATTTCAAAAAAAAAAAAAACGTCCCGATAAGTTAATTTTTGACAGTTTTACGGTTATTTAAAAAAAAAATCGATGTTTTTTGAAAATGCTTTAACTTTTTTTTGGCTGAGTCAAAAAATTTGAAAAAATTCTCAAACACGTTTTCAATAGGGTACAAAAAGATGAGAAAGTTTCAGCCAAATCAAAAAATGGTCGGGTTCAAAAGTGGTCGAGTTGGCGTGGAATGCCCCATATATATATATATATATATATATATATAGTTCTGGAAGGTTTCCGCGACCGGATGTATGCAAAGATAAGTTTTCTCGGGTTAAGTCGCGTGGGGTGCTGAGATTTACTCGACGTTTCGGCTCTCTTTTTGGAGCCATTTTCAAGAGAGAAGGAAGTTAGGAGGTAATGGTGGAGGGGGGTTGTTTACGGGGTCGCAGTCTTCCTGGTCCCCAGGTCAATTTGGTGGATGACTCAGAGGCGTGGATTGATCTCTGAGAGCTGGAGGAAGGTTTGTTGTGTGTAATTGTGTTCGGTTTAGGTTGACTACGGGGCCTCAATCTGCCTACTCCCCAAGTCGGTGTATTGGTGGTGTGTTTGGTGGATGCCTCAGAGGTCTGGGTTTGTCTCTAAGGAATGGACAGTGGTTGGTTGTGTGTAATCGGGTTTGTGTTTGGTTTGGGTTGACTTTGGGGCCTCAATCTTCCTACTCCCCAAGTCGGGGTGTTAGCTCTTGGTTCCCGGGGTCTCAACCTGCCTACTCCCCAGGCCGAGAGCAACCTGGGGGCCAGGAAGACTGCGACCCCGTAAACAACCCCTCCTACATTACCACCTAACTTCCTTCTCTCTTGAAAATGGCTCCAAAAAGAGAGCCAAAACGTCGAGTAAATCTCAGCACCCCACGCGACTTAACCCGAGAAAACTTATCTTTGCATATATATATATATATATATATATATATATATATATATATATATATATAATGAGAATGCATACATGTAGTCTATATATATACAATGAGAATGCCCATCGATTATTTCTTAAAATGAATTCATATTTTTTGGGTGTAAAAGCAGTAGGTCGAAAATTAAAATCGGTTTTGTCTAATCATGTCTGTTCTTTAGATGTCGTTATTTATAATTAAATTCATTTAAGTAATTTACAACAGCAGGAGGGCATAGATAAAATTACATTTATCAAAATCAATTCTTGAAAGGAATTTTATGTTTATAGAACTCATTAGCCACGAGAAGCAAATCTGGAAATAAATCTAATTGTTTGTATGATGGCCAGCCGAAATCAACAAGTTAGATAGAAATAAAAAAGAGAATATTTAGGCCTCTTATTTTCAACTTACTACTTTTAAAGTTTAAAAATATGAATGAATTTGAATAAATATTCAATATTCATTTTCAAAGCAAATTCTTTATATATATGATATTTTTCCATAAGACATTCAGTCAGGGAAAGATAATTTGAAATTTAAATGCAATACGATATGCAATCAAGGATATAATTTTATCCAAGCAATCCTCTAGGACTATATTTTTGTATTAATTAATATATTAGCACTCAAAAAAAGAGAATTTGTCAGGTATCCATGTTTATAATCTTGTTTTGTAAATATTTAAAAAGTACTTATTATTTTTCTACCGTTTTAACAAACATTTGTCTGAGAATAAAGGCCCTTTACCTGTTTCGGTTCAATGGCCTGAGCAGGTAAAATAAGAACGGAAGGGAATTTTGAAAAATTATCAAAACAAAGGGGCAATGCTATTAAACTAAACTAAACTAAAGTGGAATGTTTTATAATCAGTGATTGATTCTTCTTTTCTCAACTCAGATATATCTTTCCATCTTAAACAAATCTTTTCCAACTAGAATTTATTAAATTACATGATTAAAATAACTAATTAGTTGATATACTTTTTTAAATATATAACAGTCAAATTCTCTTTTTGACATAATATCAACTCCAACAGACTTGTGCAAAATTTATATATTTAAGATCAACTTCAAATATTAATTTTTATTTTTTATTTTTTATTAAATTAAAATAAGAGCCTATAGAAATAATCCTCAAAACTAATTTATCACCCCCCCCTGTTTTTTTTGAAATATAAAAAACCCCAATTTAAAAAAAAAAAAAATTAAATATTTTTTAAAAAAATTTTTTCAGCTAATTCAATCCAAAAGAGTTTTGCAAAATTTAAAAATTTAAAATCAACCTCAAAAATTAAATTTTATTTTTTATTTTTTATTAAATTAAAATAAGAGCCTATAGAAATAATCCTCACAACTAATTTATCAAATCCTGGCCTATTTTGAATGATATTAAAAAGCCTAATTATATATATATATATATATATATATCTATGAATAATATCTATCAGCTTCAAATTGACTTTTTAATGACACTTATCATTTATTAGATAAAAATTTAGCCAAATCGGAGTAAATTCATTTATGTGAAATGTCAAGCAATCTCTTTTTGAATCAAAATAAAAATGAATTAATTTGAATTATTCCTAGAAATGTTAGAAGTTCATTCATTCCTTGTTCAAAATTCTCATTTATTTTCACAATTACTTGGAAGAATATAATAGATCTCTAATATTTGCTGCTCGAATTAAAAAAAAAGCAGGTTGTTTTAAATTTATTTAAGTTAATTTCTTAAAAAGTAAATATTTTGTACTGTGAATGAGCATCAAACAAAATTAGAAATATTTCAAATCAACTGATGTTTTTCACCTGAAAAAGGATTTTAAAAAGCATTTCATTCATTTATCTAAATATTTCCCATTTTAAAATAATTTATCTGAAATAAATGGAATTTTCATTAAAAATATGATTGCACCTGAAAAGTTATTCATCATCATAGGCGTAGCCACGGGGGGTTTTGGGGGTTCAAACCCCCCATTGGACCCAAGCCATGACTAGATATTTAAGCTCTATAATACAGACAATACTTTCTCTCCCTATATATTTCCATATATAGGGTAAGAGAAAGTAAAAAATATAAGAATTTTCTCTAGTTTAAAAAAAAAAAAATAAAATAAAATAATTTTATTAAAGGAAACGCAAAAAATTCAAGAAAATTCAGATTTTTCCCATTGAAAAGAATTGATTTTTGTCTTGCTTTATAAAAAATTAAAGCCTGCTAAAATTGATTAAATCCTCAAATGAAAAATAATAAAAATTATTATATAATTAAATTTTTTATTATTTTTTTTTTTCTTCTTAGAGAACGGGGGTGAGGAGGGTGGTGGAACCAGTCCCGTCAGGGACTGATTTTTGGGGGAGCAGGGAGGTGAAGGGCCTCTCACTCCCAACAATGGAACCGGGTTGATGGCAATTTAAGCTAGATACCGGTATTGGGGTTGGTGCGTGCCTCCGTGCACGATGCACCAGGGGTAACTAAACGGGGAATGTTTTTTTTGTAGGCTATTGAGGGTTTTTATGCCATAATTTAGGCTTTTCCCTCAAATAAAAAAAAAAAAAAAAAATTTTCAAAGAGATCTGAGATAGAACTCGGATCAAGAGTAACAGACAGAAACTCCGCTATTATAGGGATATATATAAAATTCTTTTAAGATGTGAGGGTTGCATTTTTTATTGCCTGAAACGAGATGAATGAAAAATTGGGGCACTTAATTAAGAAAGGGCGGGCCCGAGCCAATCCGAAGGGGGTCCAGGAGGGCGGATTGGCTAGTCATGTATTTCATTAGACGCCTTATACTGCCCCATTAGTCGGGGGGGGGGGGAGAAATCATCCTGAACCCCCCCCCCATCGAAAATTTCTGGCTACGCCTATGTTCATCATATATATATATATATATATATATATATTCACCAGGTAATTGTGAAAATAAAAAATGAGAATTTTTAACAAGGAACTTCTAACATTTCTAGAAATAATTCAAATTAATTCATTTTTATTTTGATTGAAAAAGAGATTGCTTGACATTTCACATAAATGAATTTACTCCGATTTGGCTAAATTTTTATCTAATCATTAAAAAGTCAATTTGAAGCTGTATGTATTATTCATATATATATATATATATATATATATATATAATTAGGCCTTTTGATTACTATGCAATATTTATATATTTAAGCTCAACTTTAAATATTAATTTTAATTTATTAAATTAAAATAAGAGCATATAGAAATAATCCTCACACTAATTTATCAAATCCTGGCCTATTTTGATTGATATCAAAAAGCCTAATAATATATATATCTATGAATAATACATATCAGCTTCAAATTGACTTTTTAATGACACTTATCCTTTATTAGATAAAAATTTAGACAAATCTGAGTAAATTCATTTATGTGAAATGTCAACCAATCTCTTTTGAATCAAAATAAAAATGAATTAATTTGAATTATTTCTAAAAGTTGGAAATTCATTCATTCCTTGTTCAAAATTCTCATTTTTTATTTTCACAATTACTTGGAAGAATATAATAGATCTCTGATATTTGCTGCTCGAATTAAAAAACAAGCAGGTTGTTTTAGATTTATTTAAGATAATTTCTTAAAAAAATAAATATTTTTTCCTATGAATTAGCATCAAACAAAATTAGAAATATTTCAAATCAACTGATGCTTTTCACCTGAAAAAGGATTTTATAAGCATTTCATTTATCTAAATATTTCCCATTTTAAAATAATTTATCTGTAATAAATGGAATTTTCATTAAAAATATGATTGCACATGAAAAGTTATTCATATATATATTCACCAGGTAATTGTGAAAATAAAAAATGAGAATTTTGAACAAGGAATTCTAACATTTCTAGAAATAATTCAAATTAATTCATTTTTATTTTGATTGAAAAAGAGATTGCTTGACATTTCACATAAATGAATTTACTCCGATTTGGCTAAATTTTCATCTAATAAAGGATAAGTGTCATTAAAAAGTCAATTTGAAGCTGATATATTATTCATAGATATATATATAATTAGGCTTTTTGATATCATTCAAAATAGGCCAGGATTTGATAAATTAGTGTGAGGATTATTTCTATACGCTGTTATTTTAATTTAATAAAAAAAATATAAAATTTAAATTAATATTTGAAGTTGATCTTAAATATATAAATAATTGCACAAGTCTGTTGGAGTTGATATTATGTCAAAAAGAGAATTTGACTGTTATTTATTTAAAAAGTATATCAACTAATTAGTTATTTTAATCACGTAATTTAATAAATTCTAGTTGAAAAAGATTTGTTTAAGGTAGAATGAAATGTGTGAGTTGAGAAAAGAAGAATCAATCACTGATTATAAAACAATCCTCTCTACGACATGGGTTTTTTAATATAAATAAAAATATGAAAAGAATATTAATTTTAGGATAGAAAATAGAAGAAATTTTTGCAAAAGTTTATCATTCAAGAGATTATTACATTTAATTCAAATGTGACATGATAAAACAAAAGAACCAAGGTTAGTTATGATTAAAATATATTATTTGAATAAATTACATACCAGCGAAAGATGATTTTCAAGCTGAATCACTTTTTAAATAATTTATTATAATTAAAAACAAATTAAATACGAGACGGTGTATAAAGGCGGGATCAGACGAGATCAGACAGGATCATGGCGGACAGGCAAGGACAAAACGAAGATGGACAAGTTAAGATCACGCAGACGGTAAACTTTCATCTCTTTGTTTTGAAGAAATTCGAATTAACTTGCTGAATATTATAAAAATAATTATTTTATTAAATCCTAATATTAAAAAAAATTCATTTTATAATTTTAATACCAAAAATAATTTTATAATATTCAAAAATAAAAAAAAATATTTTTATTAAAGACCTGCATCAAATCAAAGACTTAAATTTTTTTTTTAATTTTTTTTAAATATCATAAATTTATTTTTGATAATAAAATTAAAAATGAAATTTTTTCTCAATAATTAAATAATAAAATAATTATTTTAGAAAGCACTCTGCCTTTTCCTATACTCTTTGCACTGCCTATTTTTTTCCCTCCTATTTTAATTTAATTTCTCTTTGGTCTCGTTTTTAATTTTTTCTTAATTAATATAAATTTATTAATTAAAATGTGATTTCAGCTTAAAAATGGACTTCTACGAGTATGTAATTAATTTAAATAATATATTTTTATCATTGTGTTTGCGTTTTTATGTGTATGTTTTGACATTTCATTCAATCAGGGGTAATTTCTTCAAAATACAAATTTTCCTTAAATTTATTATTCAAATGAGCTAATATTTAAATTTTTTTTACAATTTTACATTAAACAAATAATAAATAAGACATGTGGGTTATAGAGTATTGTTTAATGGAATTTATAACCACTGACAGACAGTTTCCCAACTCACATATTTATTCCAAACGAAAAATCTTACATTCGAATTTATTAAATTAAATTATAGGGAATGGGAAAAAGGAGTAAATTCATTTTTGTGAAATGTCAATCAATCTCTTCTTCTATCCCCTAATTATATATATATATATATTTCTATGAATAATACATACAGCTTCAAATTGACTTTTTAATGACACTTATCCTTTATTAGATTAAAAATTTAGACAAATTTGAGTAAATTCATTTATGTGAAATGTCAAGCAATCATTTTCAATCAAAATAAAAATGAATTAATTTGAATTATTTCTAGAAGTTAGAAATTCATTCATTCCTTGTTCAAAATTCTCATTTATTTTCACAATTACTTGGAAGAATATAATAGATCTCTAATATTTGCTGCTTTAATTAAAAAAAAGCAGGTTGTTTTAAATTTATTTAAGATAATTTCTTAAAAAAATAAATATTTTGTTCTATGAATGAGCATCAAATAAAATTAGAAATATTTCAAATCAACTGATGCTTTTCACCTGAAAAAGGATTTTATAAGCATTTCTTTTATCTAAATATTTCCCATTTTAAAATAATTTATCTGTAATAAATAGAAGTTTCATTAAAAATTGGTTTGCATTCATATATATATATATATATATAATTGCTTGCTTATAATAATTTATAATATCAAAAGCCCTCTGAAGAGACTCTCGATTTTATTTGTTATTAAATCATTATTAGATAGATCTCTTTTAATTATATTTAAAAAATAAAAATTGAAATATTTCAGATTGAGTTAAAAAAAAAAAAATTTCAACAAAAAGAATAATTTGTCAAATATGTAATTTAAAATTGTGTTAAGAATATTGCCTCTTTGTTTTGATAATTTTTCAAAATTCCCTTCCGTTCTTATTTTACCTGCTCAGGCCATTGAACCGAAACAGGTAAAGGGCCTTTATTCTCAGACAAATGTTTGTTAAAACGGTAGAAAAATAATAAGTACTTTTTAAATATTTACAAAACAAGATTATAAATATGGATACCTGACAAATTCTCTTTTTTTGAGTGCTAAGATATTAATTATTACAAAAATACAGTCCCAGAGGATTGCTTGGATAAAATTATATCCTTGATTGCATATCGTATTGCATTTAAATTTCAAATTATCTTTCCCTCACTGAATGTCTTATGGAAAAATATCATATATATATATAGAGAATTTGCTTTGAAAATGAACATCGAATATTTATTCAAATTCATTCATATTTTTAAACTTTAAAAGTAGTAAGTTGAAAATAAGAGGCCTAAATATTCTCTTTTTTATTTCTATCTAACTTGTTGATTTCGGCTGGCCATCATACAAACAATTAGTTTTATTTCCAGATTAGCTTCTCGTGGCTAATTAGTTCTATAAACTTAAATTTCGTTTCAAGAATGCTTCCGGACATCTATGCTTCTTAGCCAGTAGTTATCTAAAAAAAAAAAAAAAAATATGATAAATGTAATTTTATCTATGCCCTTCTGCTGTTGTAAATTACTTTAAATGAACTTAATTATAAATCAAGACATCTAAAGAACAGACATGATTAGACGAAACCGATTTTAATTTTAAACCTACTGCTTTTACACCTAAAAAATATGAATTAATTTGAAGAAATAATTGATGGGCATTCTCATTGCAAATATATATATATATTTATTTTTTCAAATTAAATTTTAACCAAATAAAAATTAAATGGCCTGGTAGAAAAGAGAATAATGAAAATAATTTTAAAAATAAGCAGCAAACATCTTTATATATATATACATAATTCAGTAATCTCCGTCTGTCTGTCAAGCACGCTCTGTTTGACCACCTTCACTTAATTTCAAAATTTGCACGCCTTTAAAGAGAGTCCAGGGGAAATTTATAATTTTATTTCTCAATAAGCCAGAACTGTATGTCTATGGTAATTGTCTCGAACCACTGTCTAAGGCTCTGTTTAAAAGACGGCTTTTTTGTTGTGAATGCATGCATTGTAAAAGGATTTCTATGATATTTCGACAAATAGATTTTATTTCTTTTTAATTGAATGAATGAAGTACAATATAAAAGTTTATTTTGAGCATTCATTCAATTATACGATTCCGCTTTTTGGAAACACCTATTTGATTTGTCCCCTCTATTGGCCTACCTTATGAGGGAAGGTGTTGGGAATTTTTCCTTGGTAGATAATAAATGAAGAGCTGATGGAAACAAGAGGCTCAGGCAAATATTGCTAATTTTTCATCAAAAATTGAAAAATTTGGACTGAGCCTTCTTTCCCGATAGCTCTTCAAATATAATAAACTGCAATTCAACAAAGACAAAATAATTAAATTTTCTACTCTTTACTCATATCTTTAATAGAATTTCTCAATAATCCTTATAAACTATTCCCCAATAATATTATTTTCTCTTAACTATATATTCAATAAATACATTGGGAGAGTATTGCAACTTCTATGTCTATTTGATTTTCTTTGTTAGATTTTTACTTCAAATATTATATTTCATTTGAACATAACACAAACACACATACCTTTCTTACATAGTCACAAATATGTAAATATTTTCCTAAAAGCTTTGATTTTTGTTTTTGCAGATTCAGAACGACTCTCTCTCCCTACTTGGATAATTTTTGTCCGTTGGTCAGAACCAGAGGCAGAGTAGCCAGTCCATTTAACTCCACAGTCTCACCACAGGTCAGTTTTAAATCCATAATATCTTCTTTTGGTGAATAGAATTAAAAATTTTTCTAATTGAAATTGATTTTGAAATTAAATATATACTGATATATTTCAATATAGTTACAATACAAATTTCAGCTTGAGAGATACTGTAGATATTAAAATCAATAAAAGAATTAAAGAATTTTAAACATAGTTATGTAAAATTTTGTTTTATTTACAGAGTGGACAAAGCAGAGAGGATTGATCATTTTTCTCTAAATCATAAATTGATCTAATGAACGCCTATCCTCTATTACAAGTAGCGAAGAACAAAAAGAATATCGCTTTTTCTTCCGCTTTATTAAAAGATTCTCGATTCTGACTTTTTAAATGGCTCTGCAATGGAAATAAAGGCCAATTATCAAAGGCTTCAAGTGCAGTTAAGTAAGTACATTATGAAATTTAACATTTATATATATATATAATTATAATTTCTAAAATGACTATATTTTTTTTCATCACAGTTTGAAGTGACGTCATCTAAAGAATCGGTCGGTCATCGGGGG
>JAKCPI010011732.1:0-14207 GCA_023213315.1 Euborellia annulipes | reverse complement strand
AAGAGAGATAATTAAAAAAAATGAAAATAAAGCATAAAACTTACTTATCTTTTTTATTGTCGATATTATTTTAATCAAGGTGGATTGAGATAAAATGGCGGCATAAGGTGGCGATCTACTAAAGCTTTGGAGCTGAGATCGCCCTGTACAATTCACACCAGCTATTCGATTGGGTCTAATTATGCAACAAAATCTACATTTTCTGCCCCTGCCCAATTTTGAAACGAACAGAATGCAAGTTATGCCAGTGTGTACCTAACGTTCAAAAAATGAAACAAACAGAAGGCAGGACAAACTGTAAATCAAACTGCAAGTGCAGGCGAAACGAACAAACCTATTACGTTATTCCATTGTAAGGTGTTTATTAAAGTGCGAATAACAATAGTAATATCACGCTTTTCAAAGGTATGAAACCAGCATATAAAACTACGCCGGTTTTGCCACAAGAACAGTAAAAAAATACAAACTAACAAAAATGGATCATGTTTTTCTCTTGTGCTCTTCAATTAAAAATTAACAAAAATTATTTAATTAAAAAATGTAAGCCTTAAATGTAAGCCTTATTTTTCAAGTTACTATTTCTTAATCATCTCAAACAAAAGAGACCGACAAAGCGAGAGAAAATAAAATGAAGGAAAAAAGGGGGGAATTTGTGATGTGAATTGACTGGGCGGTTTGGACATCTTCTAAGCCGGGCTTAATGGTTCCTCTCCTTTGACTTTTGGTTCTTGGCCCTTTTTGGTCAGCAAAATCCTTTGTTCTACATTCCGCGATGCTTACGTCCCATCTCGGCACATTTTCACGTTTTTCCTTCCTGCAGGGTTCAAATGTTTGTTAAAGTCGATTCAATTGGATGGTTCGACTGGAGATCGGTTCCTTCACCTCTTATATTCCGAAAAGCTGACTTGAAAAAGTCTTAAGCTTTTTCTTTTCTTTTTTATCTTTAATGATCTTATTGAGATCGAAAATGATAATTTATATAATATTTATATAAATTATAATAAAATATCTTCAATTAATTGTTAATAAGCTCTTGCAAATACTGATAGGGATCTCGTTGAAAAACCAACAAATTGTACTTCTCATATTGAACAAAAAATTCATTTTGCCTTCGAGCCTTGGTGTAGTGGTTAGCGTGTTGGCCATTTGTATCAAGAGTCGCGGGTTCGCATCCCATCTCATGCGACAATTGGCAATAAGCTTGGGATTGGTGACTCTGATTAATCAGCGTGTGGAACGTCCCCCTTAACCATCAGTACTATGTATTGTTTTATTTAAATAAAATTCTAACCCCAAAATGCCCTCAGTAGTTGAAAAGGGTTTAAAAAAATAAGATGAAAAGAACTGCAGGGAACTAAATATATGATGACACAAAAAATCTGATATGAATAGAACAAAACACAACTTTCAATTACAGAAGGTAAGAGAAAGTTGTGTGCTGAAGGAGCATACATAGTACCATATATTGTTATTATTTTTTTAAAATTCTATTTTTTATATAAAATGCTCATTTATTATTATTTCTTCTCGTTTAAATAATTATCTCAATTGAACTTCAAATGAATTAGACCCAATTTTAAGTATTTTAGGGGATGTCATCATGTCATGATTTATGTTGAAAATATTTTTTTAAATATCCATAACGTCTTTAGTGTTTTTTACTCTATTATTAAAGCTACACTTAAACGGTATTAAAATTTTTTAATCGTTTAATTAAATTTTAACAATTTAGAGGATCGTAATCTCTCCTCTCCCCCTTGCTTCTTATATTACATGCCACTGTCTTTTTTTTCTTTTATTATTTGTAATAATTAAAAGCTAACATTTGGCTATAACCAAGAATAAAAAGAGTATTATATTTCCTTCACCGTTATAATAATAACTTGCTTCATCAGGATACAAGGACATCATTGACAAAGATTAAATAATGGCTATATTCAGAACATTTTTTGAGTTAAATCATTTATATTTTTAATGTAAGGTGAAGAAAAAATTAAATATAAAAAAAATCAAATTTACTGTGCCCTAGTATATTCTAGTTTCTTTTTATTATACTTTCAAATCGCTAAAAAAAGCAATCACTAATTGCTATATTTCTTTTTTTTAAATTATTGAATCCACAGAGGAATAAACAATCAATTACGTACCGTTTATAATAAATAACGATAGATAGAGTCGTAAAAAATAATCAAATAAAAAAAGTATATATAGGTTTGCTGTTGTAGTATTAGCCAATTAATTGCGAGTAAATTGATAAACAATCAGGCTTTATGAATGGTGGGTTGTTTTTTTTTTTGACTGGTACTTTGACGTCCATCCTTGCTAATGTTCCTCTCTCTCTCTCTCTCTCCTCGGATGGGTTTTTGTTGGCCAAGTGTTGAGACCCCTCTAATTGCAAATCAACTGCATCCCATCATCCGCTTGCCCTGAATGCCTATTAACTACCTTAAAATTAATTAAATACCTAATTTATTTATTATAATTGGCGAAAAATTAAATAATAAAATTAATTTGAAGGGTACTATAATTTAAGTTTATGAAAAAACTCATTGTTCTAATCATGGGCTTATACAACTCAAAACAGAAGGGGACGGGGAAGGGGACAACTTTTCTAATATTCATTTTATTATTTTATTAAATGCCACAACCTAGATAGAGGATTGTGTTTTATCTTCTCACAGATTGTGTGAAGTTTTTTTATTTTTATTTCAAGTTTGAAAGGGGGACAGCTGTCCCACTTACCCCTCACCCCTTCGATCCAATTTTTTAAACCCATTAGTAAGCAATACAAAATTTTTCTATTATTTTGGCTTATTTAAAAAAAGTCTTAGCAAGGAATAGGGCTACAGACTGGTGCAGAGGGAGTCCTTTTTCAAACTAGACACCCTCCCGGTGCATATAAGAATGAAGATTGGGCACAAAACCATCTTGAGTAAATATTTAATTTATAAACAGGGAAAATATTTATATTTTGTTACTAGCCCACGGGGCGTGGTGTAGAGGTTAGCGTGCTAACCTCATATACCAAACGTCGCGGGTTCGGACCCCAGGCAGTCCGATGATTTTATTTAAGCCATCTGGATACCAGATGGCTTAAATAAAAATGCCTGGACCCTAATATATATAAATTCATAAATAACGGTTATCGTAAATGTCTTATATGGCCTGAGCTGCCGAAAAGACAGTGTGAATGTGTGTGTGAGTGTGAGTGTGAATGAGAAAAAGGTGTGAATGTTTTTTTTAAAAAAAAAAAAAAAAAAAAAAAAAAAAAAAAAATTATTTTGTTACTATGACAACAATTTCGGCCTCATAGCTCAATTCCTTCATGCTTAAAAATGAACACAGACACACAAGACAGACAGACCATGTCGCGAAAAACCACTTTTTTTATTCAGGGGACCTCAAAACGTGTATATCCATCAAAATCTCGACATCAAATTTTTGACATGAATCCAATACTTTCTCTCATATATATTAACATACGTGTATATAGAGGTAAGAGGAAGTACTACCTTATCGTCAATTTTAGCTATTAAAATACTTGTATTATAACTTATCCTTTTAATTTCCGAGGTAATCCTAATTATTTTTGGAGGCTCAAGTTAAAGTCCAGCACAAACACAGATATATATTTCTAAAATCCCATTTGACAGTGATGACACCTTGATTGTGTTGTTTTATTTATATACTAGAGAGTAAATAATACATGGCAACCTTTCTATCTACCTACCAAGGAGACTATTATTTTTTATCCATTTATCGTTAAGACATTTATTAGACACATTTATCACGAATGGTATTAATATTTTCTAGCCAAGGTGGACATAATGTTTCCTTTTACACTCGTTAGCCAACAATTCTAATTAAAATTTCAAGTAAATCATCATTAGGTGGAGATAAAATTATTATTAATAGTTATTAATCTTATTAAAAGAGGTGGGGAGAGGAGTAAATTTCAATTATGGTGATATTTATTAAACGATATTTCCAAATATATTTTACTTTAAATCTTTCCGTATTCAACTTTCTCTTTATTCTTTGATGTCATTAGAAATAATGACAAGAACAGGAAAAAAATTTTAATAAATCACTAAAAAATAATCAAGTTAGTTAAATAAATGCTTCAACTTGGTGTATTGATTCTTGAGCAAAAATCAAATTATCGATTATAAAAAATATGAATTATTTCTTAAGACCTTTAATCTTATTATTTTTATTTAATTTGTTCTCTTGGCTTCGGTGGTCATTTAGAGGGCCACCCACTCGAAGTTCCGCCGTGCTTGACATTGCTTCACGGCAACGATCTGGGTGGCAGTTGTTCTACTCTGTTCCCAAGCCCCTTTAGTAATCATAAGTGAATTAAAAATATCGATGTCTTGACTAAAATTCTATAATTATTTTAATTAGATATAACTTAAATAAATTTTATTGTTATTTAATATCCTCCAAAATATCCACATATTTGAAGCCCGAATCTGAAGGAAAAGTAGCGAGCGTACTTGGTTTGCCCTAGTGAATCTCTGGGAAAAATTCATTAGACATTTGGTCAAAGTGGTTGTCTACCTTCCATAAAACAAACACGAATTAATTTCTATAACCCATCATACTTTAAAATGCTTTCAAAAGTAGCTAATTGTAAACTTAACGCCTAGAAATAGGCAACCGCTTTGGCTATAGTGGCCATTATTAGAAAATTCCAGGTATCGATATCAACAGGCTTGTTTTTTTCTTTTTAATTAACTTTCCATTGGCCCTCGGGGCTTAGGGTAGGGGTTAGCGTGCTAACCTTGTATACCAAAATCGCGAGTTCGGACCCCAGGCAGTCCGATGATTTTATTTAAGCCATTTGGATACCAAATGACTGGGAATAAGAAAAAAAGTGTGAATGTTAAAAAAAAAAAAAAATTTCTTTTGTTGGACCCAGAGGCCTTTATGGTTTTATTGTACAATACATAGCACTATATATTTAATATAATTCTAATGGGGGACGTTCCACACGGTTGTTTCTCGAGCTTTGGCATTAACAGTAGCTGTTAGTAGCTGTTGGTGGATGTTATTTTTTCTTTTGCCAGGACCCCCGACAACGCTCTCGGGCCTTGGTGTAGTGGTTAGCATGCTAGCCATTTGTACCAAGGATCGCATTCCGCCTCATGCGACAATTTATTTCAAATAGATTGGCTACCAATCCAATTGAAATAAATAGAGACGGAGTCTAAATGGCCTTCGATGCCGAAAAAGACCTTAATTAAAAAAAAAAATCCGACAACAGTCTTATCGGATCTTAATTACAGTGATCTTGGTGGCTGTTGTTCATTCTTCTTGCCAGACCCGCCGGCTAGGCCTACATGAAATTAATATTCGTTTGCTCTTGTATTGGGTTGTTTTGGATTCAATGATAATTCATAGAAGTCAGCTTACTATAATAATTATAAATAATTGCTTTCGCTCTGAACAGACAGTATTTGAATTTGAGTCCAGATTCAGCCTAAAATTTTATTTTATTTAATTAAACCAAAGCAAAATTTGCTATCTCCATTCTTTTACTCGTTAACATTTTATTTGAAACTCAAACAGGAATAAAAAATTTGATTCCAAACAACTTTACAAAAAAAATTTTCATTCATCCATATTTTTTGATAAAAAAAAATTCTCTAATATTTCATATTGACATTAAACAACACCAACCAACAACTACATAGATAATAATAACCGGATTATAAATTAACTGTATTGTGGCGAATGCAAAACCGTGGTAGAACTGTACTGACTGACTGACTGATCGTCGGGAAAGATTAATTTGTTTGAAACCTGAACGAACGATCAATTTGTGGCCCTTGGAGGGATCATAAACTCTCCTAGTTTATTAGCCTACTAAATTATGGATTGTGCAAAAGATAGATTTTGCAATTCTCTCTCCCTCTCTCTGGGATGTGTTGTTGTTGTTGAACAACAAACAAACAGGTGCGGTGTCAGTCTGTTTGTCTGGTCTGTTAGGTTTGATTTCGAAATTTTTTTTTTAATGACTATGACGGTCCACCGATTTATATTTATAAATTTATTTTCAGAGTAGAAATAACAGTCCTGGATTGGAGAGATAAGATGAACCCGTTAAGAGGAGCTGAAATATTATTTCACTCTAATCTAACAGTAAAATAAGTGAAAAATTTTAATATTTCAGTTGAAAAATTTTTTTTTAATTTTTTCAAAAATTACCCGAATAAAAATAATTAAAAATGATCGAGGGATACCCACGCCCACAGCAGGTCTGTATAGTGAACCTTGAGGGAGGCACAGGGATATTCACGTCCACATTAGGGACACACAGGGATCCACACGCCCACACCAGGGACATACATTTTTCTTCTGGTCACTTTCGATCTACTGTGTGTCCCTGGTACGGGCGTTTGTATCCCTGGTGTGGACGTGTATATCCCTGTGTGTTCCTCAAGGTTCACTATGCAGACCTGCTGCGTGCGTGTGTATCCCTCGATCATTTTTAATCATTTTTACTCGGTTAAGTAGATTTTTGGGACTATTTCACATCTATACAGTAACAAGTCAAAATTAAAAAAAAAAGTTGAAATATTGAACGTGCCAAAATACTCTGTTCTAAGTATTTGAAATACAAAATACCCAAAAAAGAAGAAATACAAAATACTTAGAACTCAGGTATTTGAAATATGAAATACAAATACAAATGTATTTCAAATAGTGCCATGTTCATTAGTTTCTTCTTTCTGCATAACAGGCAACTCAAATAATGAAATGAATCTTTCGATTAATTGATTGTGATCTAATCTAAACCAGACTATTAGAAGAGCATTTAATCAAATATTTCATTACCGAATTGGTTACCTATCTTTCAGTAAAGCAAGTACAGATTGTTCACAAATAACTTGCAATGGTAGGCAACCAAATCACATTTGTAAAATAAAAAATAATTTCCAATTGAATTAAAGGGAAATAGCAACTTTTGAGATAACAATTCTGACTGCTAAGCATTTTGGTTGCCTAATCCCAAGGCACAGTTTTCTTCCGTGGTACCGACTGACTATATATTAATTAAACAAATGAATGTCGCTTCCTACTGCATTACAAGCCATTTCTTAAAAACTGTGATCTGTCGACTTAAAAAAAAATAAATTGCCACTAAAATAAGATAAAGTTATATAAAGAAAAGAATTCACCTTAGGTATCGTATTAGTTTATACTAGTTTAAAAATTAATATTAATTAAAAGTATAGACATTCGGTTTAGTTTAAAAAAAAGGAGTTTTATTAGTTTTATGTACACTTCGATGTTAAAATATCACTATCAGAACCTTCGAAATGTACATAAACCAAATAAAACTCCTTTTTTACTTTCTCGTACCCTATATATGAAATATATAGGAGAGAAAGTATTGCGATCATGTCAAAAATTCGATGTCGAGATTTTGATGGATATACATGTTTTGAGGTCCCCTGAGTCCAAAAAAGTGGGTCCCGCAAATTGGTCTGTGTGTGTGTGTGTATGTATGTGTGTGTGTGTGTGTCTGTATGTGTGGACAGATTTTTAGCATGAAGGAATTGAGCTAGGAGGTTGAAATTTTATATTTAAGCTAGGTACCTTTGAAGAATCTCAAAATAAGCTTTTGAACAAAATCGGCCAAAAAGTACTAGTACTTTACTGATGTACTTTTTCAGTTTTTTTCGATTTTCTCAAAATTCCCTCCAAGGATTTTTTTTAAAATTCATAAATCAACTATTTTTTAGATGCTCTTTAAAATGTATATTCTCATTTTGCCGTTGAAATCTTCTGAAGACCACTTTACTCTTGTTCTTCATAGGAAAGATAGAAATGGTTGCCATGGTAACGGAATTTAAATCTTTTTCTTTTTATTAGATTAAAAATCAATTATTATTTAAATTCCCATTTTTTTTTAATTTTATTTCTGTTTTTAATTGTTCCGAGAAATCACATCTCTCTCTCTCTCTCTCTCACTTGCAAACATTATCGCCTGTCTCTCCGCCTTCTCTCATAGGCCTAATGTTAATTTCCTATAGGGATTTGTATGTTAATTTCGATTCAAAAGGGGGTCCCCTTTGGAACTTTTTACGCATTTAAAATTTTTTTTTCCAATTCTTATGAAATTTTGTATTTATTTACGATTCTATATTGTGTATAAAATGTCCAAATATGAGATTAAAATTTTGAAAAATAACCATAGTTTATTTCAAGCAGTCAACATTTAAAATGCAAGTTTGAAACTAAGGTGCTATCGGAAACTAAATATATCTCGACACAAAAAATCTGGTGTGACCAGCACGGTGCACAACTTTCTCTTACCGAAGGGTAAGAGAAAGTTGTGTGCTGTGCGCCAGTCACACCAGATTTTTTTTTAAACTAAACCGAGTATTTATTTTTAAATTATTTTAATTTTAAGATAAATTTGTTCGAATGTTTTCTTAATTAATAAAATTATATAAATACGTTGTTTTCGAGCTCTTTGCCTAGAGGTGAAATATCCCTTCCGTCAACTTCTTTTCTTTCTAGCCCGTTCAATAAATTCATCAATTTTCAAAAAGCAATAAATCTCGAATAAAAAAAAAAAAAAATGGGAGAGAGAGAAAGTAATTTACTGAGGAAATAAATAATAAAAATTTAATATTATCTTACCTGATAATTAGACCAAAATCTTTTTTTTTATAGTTAGAGGAAATTATAAGAAAAAAAAAGTGTTGTTTCCAAATCGTGTAGCTATTTTCTCTCTCTCTCTCTCTTTATCTATGCTGACTCCCAGAGGCAAACCCTTGAGGAAGCATAGCGTGAGAAGTTTGGACTACCCCCACCGCACTACATACCCATAAACTTGCTCTGCTCTCTCTTCCCCCCTTCTTATAACTATAACACCCGATTTCCAGAATTTTTTTTTTTTTTTAAATAATTACGGTTCAATTTTTATTTTTTTTTATTATCTATCGAAAATCATATATCGATCTCCACAGGCATTCGCATTTTAATGAGGTAGCTAGGCAACAAGATCTAATAAATTTTAGGTTTATGGTTGTAAATGTTGAATATTTTAATTATATAAAATAAGGGAAAATTAATTAAGATGTATTAGTAGCTATTAAAAAAAATTGAAACTTCACATTCTAATACCTATTTTATAGTTTAAAGTATTTTGAATAAGGAGCTCCATGAGGAAGGCAGCCAGGAGGAACAAAAAACTTTTAAATTATTTCGTCGACGTTTCGGGAGCGCGTCGCTCCCATCTTCAGGACGAAATAATTGTCTCTAAAGAGATGCACTCACACTTTTTTTCTATATTATTCTAAAGTTAAATAAAATATTTCAAAATAATATCTACGAATATATAAACTGTAAAAAATGAAAAAATATATTAAATATCCTTTGACCAAATTTGAGATACCTATTTGTAAAAAATTTTTTATGAAAAAGAAGTCCCCCCCCCAAGAAAAAATTGAATAAATTAAGGGTAAAAAATAAAAAAATTCAAATAATTCTTAATAATGAAATTAAATAAATATCATACCTTATATTATTTTTTTATCACCTATTTAATTATAAATTACATTCTTAAAATATTTCTTTGGTGTTATTTTTAATGCTCTGTGTGAGTTAAAATTAAATATACAAATTAAACACTAGGTTATTTGTATATTTAATTTTAATTTACAAAATGTTTCAACGAGAACCAACGGTCAAAAGTTTAAATCTTAGCTCTGTGTGAGGCTTATTTTGCTTTTAATAAGGAAAATGTATGTAATAGAGCGGGCGCTGGAGGTAGTTGAGTATGCAAAATTTGAGGACCGAATTCTGACAATGGATTTGGGCTAAGAATAGCTCCCAGAATAAGGATCCGGATCTTGCCGGGCCAATTTTTGGTCCAATTTTTTTTTTTACCCCCACCCCATAGGAAATCAATGGAGTGCATGCTAAGATGATGTGAAGATTTGCAATTATGGTCAAATTCGAGTACTTAAAACCTCAAACAATGAAAAAACTGTCTTGTCAGCAACTGAGGGGATCCTCTAGAGTCCCCTGAGAAGTACTATCTTGCCGCCAGCTGCGGTGGTCCTCTCTAACCCCTTCACCTCTTTTCTCTCTCTTTGTTATAAATTTAAATATACGGCTTTAACATCATGCCAAATTGTGGGGACCGGCAATTATGTTCATAATCCACTAGCTGGTGTCCCAATCAATGAAAAATACTATCTTGCCGCCAACTGCGGTGGTCCCCTCTAACCCCTTCACCTCTTTTATCTCCCTTTATTATACATTTAGATGTACTGTCTTAAAACCATGCCAAATTGTGGGGACCGGCAATTATGCTCATAATCCACTAGCTGGTGTCCCAATCAATGAAAAATACTATCTTGCCGCCAACTGCGGTGGTCCCCTCTAACCCCTTCACCTCTTTTATCTCCCTTTATTATACATTTAGATGTACTGTCTTAAAACCATGCCAAATTGTGGGGACCGGCAATTATGTTCATAATCCACTAGCTGGTGTCCCAATCAATGAAAAATACTATCTTGCCGCCAACTGCGGTGGTCCCCTCTAACCCCTTCACCTCTTTTATCTCCCTTTATTATACATTTAGATGTACTGTCTTAAAACCATGCCAAATTGTGGGGACCGGCAATTATGCTCATAATCTACTACCTGGTGTATTTATAAAAAAGGGAGATAAAAGAGGTGAAGGGGTTAGAGGGGACCACCGCAGTTGGCGGTAAGATAGTATTTTTCATTGATTGGGATACCAGGTAGTGGATTATGAACATAATTGCCGGTCCCCACAATTTGGCATGATGTTAAAGCCGTATATTTAAATTTATAACAAAGAGAGAGATAAAAGAGGTGAAGGGGTTAGAGGGGACCACCGCAGTTGGCGGCAAGATAGTATTTTTCATTGATTGGGATACCAGGTAGTGGATTATGAACATAATTGCCGGTCCCCACAATTTGGCATGATGTTAAAGCCGTATATTTAAATTTATAACAAAGAGAGAGAAAAGAGGTAAAGGGGTTAGAGAGGACCACCGCAGCTGGCGGCAAGATAGTATTTTTCATTGATTGGGATACCAGCTAGTGGATTATGAAGATAATTGCCGGTCCCCACAATTTGGCATGATGTTAAAGCCGTATATTTAAATTTATAACAAAGAGAGAGAAAAGAGGTGAAGGGGTTAGAGGGGACCACCACAACTGGTGGCAAGATAGTACTTCTCAGGGGACTCTAGAGGATCCCCTCAGTTGCTGACAAGACAGTTTTTTCATTGTTTGAGGTTTTAAGTACTCGAATTTGACCATAATTGCAAATCTTCACATCATCTTAGCATGCACTCCATTGATTTCCTATGGGGTGGGGGTAAAAAAAATTGGACCAAAAATTGGCCCGGCAAGATCCGGATCCTTATTCTGGGAGCTATTCTTAGCCCAAATCCATTGTCAGAATTCGGTCCTCAAATTTTGCATACTCAACTACCTCCAGCGCCTGGTCTATAATATAGATCTAGTTCCTAGATGTTTATTTTTTATGCCTTAAAATACTAATTTCTCTCTCTCACTCTGCGACATATTCCCCAAAATTGAGCTTATTAGATTATTAAAAAAAAAATGTTGCAAATTTCAAATTGAAAAATTAGATTTCATATCCATATTTTAATAATTAATAATAAATATTTATTTTCCAAAATACAAATTACAGAAAGACCAGGTTTATGTCGTGATTGAAGTTTTCTTTTAATTGCCTATTAATACAGGTATTTTATTTATTTATAGAAGAAGACTAATAAAAATATACAATAGAACAGAAATGGTAATCTCAATTACAAAGGATCAATTATATTAAATGGGTATGAATGGAGGTAAAAAAAAAAATAAAGAAAATAGATTTTTCGTCCCTGCTCTATCTACGTGTTTTAGAATATCTAATTATCTTATTATTATTATTAATTAAAGCGATATTTGAAATTTTTTCCCATTAAAATCTGTATGCTAATAAATGAAACATAGCATCGTTTCTTTTCTTCTCATCCTTACAGAGTGGGTTTTTTCAAATTTTGTTTTAAATACATTTGTGCAGCTAGTGGTCTAAAATTTTGACTTTTATTTCTCAATTTCGACCAAACGCTCTATGACTCTATAACTTAAAGTGTATTTTATAGAGTTGTAAATATTATGCTAATGAAAGTTTTTAATTATTTCCTACTTCATTATGAAAGATTACATTTTTTGACTAATATCGTTCGTTCTTTATGCATTTCAAAAAAAATGAATGCAGCAGGTGACGTCACACCATTAATGGACTTCCTCCATTTATTTAGATATTAAATTAAAAATGAAAATTATTCCATTTCTCTCTTTCTCTTTTGCGTGTTTTAATTAAGATATCAAGATTTATTCATTCAAAAAATCCGTTTTATGAAATATACTGTACACTAATAATAATAATAATAAATGATAAAGTGATTAAAATAATTTATGTAAAATAAGAAGAAATTTGATAACCTTGATGAAGTAAGAATTCGCAATTTTTTTTTTTAAATGTCAATCAATCACTAACACCACCTTCATTTGTATTTTATATTTTTAAAGGAAAAATAAATGATTTCAATATAGAAATTCGAATTTTTACATGTAATTAATTTATTTTCAAATTGTGTTTTTATTTTAGTAGGGGAATGTAGCCGATTATCGAATAGGCACCCAATTTCGGTTACCAACTTTTGAAAATTATTCCTTAGTAGATTAATAATGTTTACATTTTAAAATTTATTAATACCCGAAAATAGGAATATTAATCAAAAATTCTTTTTCTTTCTTTTGGTTGGACAAATGTAAATTTAAGTCAAAATATTTGATGATATTTCATAGAGACTAACTAAGCTTAATCAAGATGCTATGATAAATGAGATTGTCACTTAAATTAATACAAATAATTTTTTATTCTTAATTTTTTAGGGGAAGAGTAATAATTTAATTTTTTTATTTATTCTTTTTTTTTTTTTGGTATGTAGGGTAAAATTTACGTATTTTTTTATACTATGTTTTTGGTAAGTTGTATTTTAAAAAGTGAGGGCGAATCACCAAACTCATAGATTCAAAAATAATAAAAAAAAAAAAAATTGACGTAATTATTTCACTAGTGTGATTATATTTTAACATATATTAATTAATTTTTTAATATAAACTTTTATGAAAAAACTTTCTCAAGTAGGCCTATACTTTGGCTCTTTTTGTTAGAAGTTTTTTATTCCCCCAAAATGAAAGACGGCTCAGAATCAAGTTACATTATTCAAGAATGACGATCAGATCATCGCCACATTGATTCATATACTTGACTTACTGTTAGTGTTAACACCATCGTTACACAAAAGAAGAGAGAAGACGATAATCAGGAGATTGACTTTCAAGTACATTCTTCGTAATTTCAAGTGGAAAAAATCACTGCTATAAGTTTATTAAATTATTTAAAAGACTAATGCCGGGTTGCAAGAACGTATTTAACGGTTCGTTAAACGCTTTTTGTTGTTTAAACCTTCCGCTAAATAATTTTGGGTTGCAAGAACGTATTTAAAGGTGATTGGTTCGTAAAAGCTGTCAATAAACTAAATGCTGAAATTCGGACCTTAAAACTATAAAGTATCCACTAACCTGATTAGTTTCATTGAAATAAATAAGAATTTGGTGACTATATTATCACTCTAGAGAGGTAATATATAAATGCATTAATTTAATTGAGTTTTCTTTAGTTTCTGAAACGTATTAAGCGATATTATTAATTATTATAGATATTCATTCGATGAAGAGAAAAAGTGTGGTTATAGTATATTCCCAGTTTCTTTATAATTTAACATCTGACAGCCAGATCTACCAACGTATTTATTATTTTTATTTTACGATATTTAAATATTTAAACATTTTTTGTTTTGTAACCTAATATTAACAATTAAAATTTAAAGAATATAGAGCAAGATCCCAGAGCCCCCAGACAATACTCATTTTCTCACAAATAAAATTTATGGGATAAAGTAGTGTTAGTTAGTACTTTGAGTGTAAGCATATTTGCAAATTTGGGGCGTGGGCCAATTTATAGGTAACCAAGTGCCAAACATTGGTAAAAATACTACTAACTATACTTATTTTCTCATTCTTGATTTTTACGTATATTTTTAGAGAATATAGTTAAAAGTTA
>JAKCPI010011731.1:0-15585 GCA_023213315.1 Euborellia annulipes | reverse complement strand
TATCTCCTTCAATTCCGATCTTTTACGATGACCTTGGCTACTTTGCTGAATCTTCCTTTGATCGTCAGCCGTCATTTCATCGAATATTACATCATCACAATTTTATCCTTTTATTATTAATTTACTTTCTTTTTTTAATTGTTTATTATTTGTAGAAAATGAACTGATTTTAATATAAAATTAAATTAGAAATTTCTTCAATTATTCAATAATAATTTAAACATTAAAATATAAGAATGGAATTTTAACCTGAGGCTATATAAAAAAAAAACTCAATTTGTTACCTGAGTTATAATCGTTTCACTAAAAATAGATCTGTCATATTTCCAAGAAGTGCATTCATTTCGGGTTCCAGGTAAATAACAGGCGTCAGTTGAGTTTTGTCCTCCAGGAACATCGCACCAATGATCCACAGGCGGTGCTAGGAAGACAATGCCTAGTTGATGCCATGCTACCGGAATCTGGAAAAGAAAAATAAAATATAGAAAATATCTCTAAACGCGACGTTATATACCTTTAAATCTTAATTAGAAAAAAATGCGGGATTTGCGGGAATCGAACCCCTATTCTCCTTTAAAAACAAAAAGAGAGAGTGGGGTTGTTTAAGTAATTACGAGGGCAATTCGGAAAGTAACCTCCAAATCGCTCTAAAACAAAAAAAAAAAACAGCACAAAGAAAAAAATATTTATTTATAGACCTATATCCTAAATTCCTTATCATCAGCAGGATTTTTTACGACCGTGTAATTTACTCAGTTTTTTACACGTAAAAATTTGCCATCTAAAAAACTGTGCCAATGTAAAAAACCAACCCCCTGAAAAAAAAGCAGCTTTTATTTCATATTTTTTAATGTTCACTGCTGTAAGAACAGGAGATGTTTTGCGCAAATTCAATTGGGATGTGTTTACACCATCCTCCCTACAGCCGGACTTCACTCCTGATTATTATCTGCAATGAAGAAAGTTTGGGGGAAAGCATTTGTTGTGGTGGTATGCATGTGTGCATGTTATTGTAACTAAGTTAATTTATATTGCCCAACAATGCAAGTTTAATAATGGGTTTAAAAATGTAAATAATTTCGTAATTAATATTTTGTTTATGTTGCTCTCTTTAATTTTTAAAACAAATAAAATACGTTCCTGGGTGCCCAAACTAGCTCCCCCACCAAACAATAAGGAACTTAAAAAAGGCGGCCCCTTTTTTTTATGAAGAAGGAATTGGTAAATTGGTAAACGGCTTGAATAATTTTGAAAAGAGAAGAGTTGTACCTTTGATATATAAATAAATTTTTTGCTGGTTGTTTTTTTTACAGCGATTTGGAGGTTACTTCCCGAATTGCCATCGTATAAATTTCTACTATTATCTATTTTGATTTGTACCTTAACTAAGGAGACAAGCAAGCAGACCTTCGCCTGCCACCATCCAAAATCGCCCATTGCTGCCTGGAGACTATCCGAGGATTCATTTTCACCTCCTCGTTTCTTTGAAGCCTTTTCGGTTTTGTCCACTGAAAACATTAAAAAAAAAAATCTCATTTACATTTAAACGTGTGAATTAATATATATATTATGTAATCGAGTTATTTTTGTTTAGTGATTTATGATTTATAAATATTTATTGGTTGGTGTGAAGAAACTTGTTAGTTTGTTGCTTGAAATACAATTCGCCTGAGGCTCTCCCTCATGTGCAATTGTTCAATTTTCCTCGAAAACAAATTAGCTTGCCTAGTCTGGATCAACTAATCGAAATTTCATTAGTGAGTGTTGTTTTTTGCAAACAAATATTAAATGCAAGTCATCGTATTATTATAAGCGAGGGTGAATATCTTCATAGAATTAATTAATATTGACTACTAATTATTTGGAAAAATAGGTATGTCGATCACAGATGCCGAGAGAGACCTTATAACTAATCAAACGCCGTATGTCCGGATCCCCGGGTTTTTTTTGGCCTCAACCCTACCTATAAGGTCTATAGCTTTGGAGGTTCAAGAAATTTTGGTAGAAAATGGGTTCAGAAAATATGAGAAGTGTGCTCCAGGGCATTATTAATAATGCCGTAGTAGACGAAGCTTAACAATATGCCTAAATGCATTCGGCTAGGATTATAATTTAATTTTTTATATCCATTCTTCTTTCTCAGACAAAATGGCATTCATCAGGTTCACAACTTCACAACCTCTCATATTCACACAAGAATTCGCAGTAATAACAAAATTTTTTTTTTCTCGAGGATACTGGCTCATTTTTTAAAAATATCAAAAGTCCCTAATTTGTAAGCCCATTCTTGCATAAAACTAAATCTAAATATCGTCAATTAAGATTGGTTCAATACCCCAGGGACGTATATATAAGGGGGGGGCACCGAGGGGCCTCGCCCCCCCGAAATTTCCCAAACCCATATACATACTATAGGGATATACAGACATCATCGCAACAAATGGGGCTTTTCCGCAGGGTGGAAAACTTTAATTCCGCAAAAGAAAAAATGTCCCGCATAAAATTTCGTGTGACGAAAAAATTGAGTTTCTTAAAAAAAAAAATTTTCCGCAGAAAAATTTCTTGAGTTCAGGCCTTCCCCCGATAAAAATTTCTGTATACGCCCCTGGATTATGACTAAGTTAGTAAGAAAATGACTATATGGCCTGAGGCCGACAAGTAGATGAAATGGTGGTTATCTATCTAAAAAGGCGCCTATTTATTAGAAAAAAAAAGTAGCTCCTGAATAATTTATTTAAATAAATGGGTGCTCGCTGGTGTGGCGGGCTAGGGAGTCGGCTTTCTACAAAGAAGAAGAAGATCCCTGTTCCAATCCTGAGTGTGCCGGATTTTTTATTAAATAAAAATATTTATTTAATGTAAACAAATCCTCAAGCAGGCCCTGGGTTGGAATATAGGATCTCAACACAATAGCCCCCAGGCAAACTCTACGAGGAGAGGGAGTTGCTGTGACATCCAGTCCTGTGGAAGGGAAGTAAAGAAGCTCCCTCTCATAGTGTTGCATTCTTCGAAAGGAGTAGGTGCTGAGGGTCCCTCCTCAACTAGGACATCCCGCATAGCGAAGCTGCCTGCCTATACGCGAAGCCCGGCAAGGCGGCGGCTAGTATAAATATATTTTAATTCGAAGTATTTTTTTAAATTTTTGATTAGCTTCATAATGTAAAACAATACATTACCGAAACAAAGAGATATATTTTAATATATATAACAGCCTTCTAGGTATTAAAAAAAATTGCCTAATTTTCCTGATTAAGAGAAATTATGATAAGTGAAGGAATTTGCAATTTATAGTTATTAAGATTTGTTGGAATTGAGTAGATGATTTCGCATGTGACTGGAATGAAGATTTCAAGCAGCGGTGGCACAACCCACACACCCCGAAGGATGTGGACCATTTGAGCCATAAACAAGAGGCACAGACAAGCAAAGCAAGGTCTCAACCTTCCTCTACACATTCGCACGACGACAAATTGACCATTTAATTTGGTTGGTAGACTACTAAAAACGGAAGTTAATATACTATCATCGTTCATAAACTCTATTATAATCTCATTCATGCAAAAATAAATATAGACGTCAAGATATTCATTTTATTAACATGCGAATTTTTATAAAATATAAAAAGAGTGAATCCATTATTAAAATTTGATTTTTTTTTTTGTTTCACTTGAAAAATTTATTTAATATCTGTTTACACAAACGGAAATAGAAAAAGGCAATGAGACGAAAAATTGGAAACAAAAACATCTACGGTATGTTTATTTGTAGTGGTGTTTTGAGCAGAATGGAGCGCTCGAGAGGAGAATTGTTTAATTAGAACACAAGTGTTCTGAAGAACTGAAAACTAGACAAGAGTATAATAATTTTCTGAGAAGCTCTTTGAGAATTACTTGTCGAAATGCTTAACCCCTTCCCCCCCCCTTGTATCCGCTCTTGGTTGGAGCTGCGATAAACGATAAGAGCAGAGCTTCAATCAGCTAGCTAGTAGTGTTTACGTTGGAGCTGCGATAATAGCAAAGACAAAAGGCGATGGCTAAAAGTTTAAACTGTTTTTAATCGCTATAAATTGGTATTTGCTTCAAGATATTAATAGAAAACGTGAATACTGGTGTGGATGGAGCTGATCGGAGGTGAAGATTTTGTTAAATCTCCATAATGTTATAATTGACAGTTTAAGGTTTTGAACATAACCTCCTATTTTCAAAATTTATCTGTCAAAATTCACTATGATTTTAAATAAATATCAGGGGCGTATTTAAGGGGGGGCGAGGGGCCCGGGCCCCCCCCCCCCCCCGAAATTTCCCAAACACATATACATATATAGGGATATACAGACATCAGCGCAACAAATTTTTCCGCAGGATGGACAACTTTGGTTCCGCAATAGAAAAAATGTTCCTCAAAAAATTTCGTGTGAAAAAAGTATAGTTTCTTAAAAAAAAAATTTTCCTCAGAAAAATTTTTGAGTCCGGGCCCCCCCCCCCCGAAAAAAATTTCTATATACGCCCCTGATAAATATATTAAATATATTTCAACTGTTAAATTTATTAAATTAAAATATAAGCCTAAATTAAATTATTAATAAATTTGATTATTAATTAAATAAACCCATTATTAAGATTATTATATATTATATTAAATATTTTTAATATAATAGATATTAAATATAAATAGATTTAAAAGTTGATTGAATTAAAAGTGGCAGAAAAACGTCAAACAAATAGTAAGTAAATTTATTTATTTTAAATTAAAAAAAAAAAAAAATACTGTAGATTAACTTACAATTTGTTTGTGTTTTTTTGTACCATTTCATTCAATAGTTTGTCTAGAAAAATATATTATGAAAATTTTTCTCTTTTTTTTTATCTCCCATTGAGGGCCTAGAAATACTTCACTTATTAAAATGTCTATATCCATCTCGGATCAGAGCGTCGATAAGAGCAAAGAAAATGAATTCGGATCAAAGAAGGATTTTGAGCGCTCCAATATAAACAGCTCTATTCAAAATCATGTTTCTATTTTATTTGCTATGCTCTTTCGCAGCTCCAACATAATCCCACCCTAGATTTCTAAATCCTACCACCCCCTTGTCAAAATAAATACTTCATTTACCTCCCCTCCTCCTTTCTAAATTAATTACTAGTCTATAAAATCTTTTAAAGTTCACAGACTGTTAGATTATTATTATTATTATTCGTTAATAATGCGCGTCAATATTATTAGTTTTAAGTATTGTTGTAACAATAACGTTTTGTTGTTGAAATAAATAAACAATTTTCTTTTCTCGTTTTCGTTACCCAAATCTCGCTCTTTATTTTACCTCTTTTTTAAACTCTTATCATCCATCACGCAAACCTCTCCTTATTATAAAATCACACAGACAACTGAGAGGTGAATAATTTTAAGTAGGCCATCATGAAGTTGTTGACTATTTCTTCTTTTACGTGTGTTTTGAATGCATATCATTCTCGCAATGTCCCTGAGCCTTGTAGCAGATGTAGAGGTCTCGCTTTCCGTAAGGTCAATATGACCAGGGCCTAGATGACCTCTAATACTTGAGATATCTGACAAGGGCAAGGCAAAGCTGAATGATTAGGAAACTTCATTCTTTTTTTTTTTTTAATGTCACTTCATAAGGAATTACTCAATTCAAAAAAAAAATAATAATAAATAAATACGAGCGAATATTAATAAATAAAAAAGAAGTAAATTTTCTTATCTATGTCAATGCTACCTCTTAGAATGATTAATTGACAAAGGTGTCAAAGAGACAATGTGTTCTTAATTCAAGGGCATTCTTTTTTTGGTATACAGACCTAAACCTTTCTTTTTAATGTTTCATTTGCTCCAGTCATAATCAAGGCCCATCCAAAAAAAAAAAAAACATCTGTTGATTGGACAAAATTAATCAAACAAATTTCAAGTACAATGCTAAGGCTTTTTTTCTTCTCTTAATTGAATCTAAGCAATAAAATTGAATTTGTCAACATGCAAATGGAGCAATGAAATTAGAGATTCCTAAACTTTTTTTTTTTCTTTTTTGCAACAGAATACTTTTCATTAATATATTATTATATAACTAATAGAGGCTTATTCTAATTGAGCGGAATAACAAACAACAACAACAACAAACAACGTCGTCATTGTCATCTCTCTCCTTTGGCTAAAGTATATATAATTGAAAGAATTTAATTATAATTTAACTATTGAAGAAAAATGGGGCATCCGTTGTATTTGACAACAACAACAAGTGCAATCATCTCTCCGTCCTATAGGCAAGGCGATCAAGAGGAAGGGAATCGACAATGACCTCAAAGATTGAAAGGAACCAAAAGAGGAAGGAACCCTCAAACAGAATCACATCTTGAGTTGCAGACAGGAAAAAATATTGGCGGGTGCTCGAACATCCCCCTACACAGCTATGCAATTTAAAATCCCGCAGCAACCTTGAACTTATTAAATTTAAAATACAAACAACGAAACATTTTTTAGGAAAGGGAGATTGTTGTGGGGGGAGGGGGTAATTTGGTGTGACTGGTCGCACAATACACAATTTTTTCTTAATTTCAGTAATTTAAAAGCGCATTTTGTACTTGTTTGCCAGAATATAAATACAAATCAAATTTTTAAGTATATTAATTTTGAAAATTTTACATTAAAAATAAATTTTTTTTCGCGGAACCAACATTTTTTCCCGTCCGAAAAAATATTTTATCTTTTTTTTTAGAGACGCTAAATTTTTGCCGCCCGCGGAACCAAAAATTTTTTTCGTTTGCCGCCCGTGGAACATTTTCTCTTGCACGGAACCAAAATTTTTTCCAGTCCGAAAAAATATTTTATTTTATCTTTTTTTTTTTTTTTTTAGAGACGCTAAATTTTTGCCGCCCGCGGCTTTCATCCGTGGCACCAGAATTTTCCCCATGTGCCGTTCGCGGAACATTTCCTTTTTGTGGAGCCTACATTTTCGCGCTTTTCGCCATTTCGGGGGGGGGGGGGGGTGGCCGAGACCCATTATTGGCTCTATATTCCTATATATGTATATGCATTTAGGAAATTTCGGAGAGGGGCCCGGGCCCCCCGCCCCCCCCCCTTATATACGCCTCTGACTCTAGGCCATCTTCAGGGCTGAGGCGAGAATAAATGAAAATTTATATTTCAAAATTAAAATTGTCGTTTTTCATTCAAAATTTTCATTCAAAATTAAAATTTAATTTATTCTCGTCTTTTTTTTTTTTTTTTTCTTTATTCTCGGCCTTCTAGCGTTAGCCATTCGGCCCCGTCTTGTATACAATATAATTTATTTACAAAAAATTAAGGTATATAATAAAATATATCAAACATAAATGTCTCTAAAAATATACACTATATAACAAAGTCACTATATAAGTTACACTGTATAAGAAACATTTTACAAAGAAACTCAATATCTAAAATACAAGCCTCTAAAATATACCTATATAAACATACGTCGCTATATAAAATACACTTATATAAAAAAAAAAAAAAAACACTTTACAAAAGGAACACCATATAAAGTCTATATAGATCTGAAAATATACACTATATAACAAAAGTCACTACAAACAATACACTATATAAAAGCGGATTATGGAGAGGCTGTGGCTACAAGACTATTTTTGAGGCGTTAATCAAGTCTCTGGTCCTGAAGAAAATGAAATTTTAATTTTGAAATTAAAATTTCATTTATTCTCGCCTCCGGCTCTTAAGAAGGCCGAAACGTCACAATAATTTTGGCTGCATATGACTAAGAATTTTTTTTTTTTGGCTTTATATTTACTGTAGATGTAAATGGCCTTGAGATCGAGGGCTCATCCCATGAACAAATTCCTCATTAGCTTAGCTGCATAGCCATCAAAAATAAATAAGCTAAAAGTCAAACTGGCTCAATCTGGCTCAACACGTAAAAAAGTAAAAATAAATTTAATTATCATATTTTAAACTTATTTCTCGCTTAACCTTTAAATTCAACTAGCCTATTTATTTTTTCTATAATAATCAGAAAAGTAAATTTTGCAAGATAACAATTCTAAATCATAATGGTATTTTTTGTGAACTTACTAACGTATATTTAAACAACATCTATTATCAAAGAAAGACGATCTGATGTCATTTGAACAAATTAATATGGGAAACTTAAAAATATGTTTGCTATTCTATTTGAACAGCGAAAAATAGATGTTTATTAATTGAATTATCACCTTTATTGATATTGATTCAATAAGTAGAGTGAGAAAATATTTAAAGTAAAAGTACAAATTGAAATGGAAAATAATGTTAAATTCTGCTAAAACGCATTTACTTGACTCATTAAAAAAAAAAAAAATAACATTGTGTGGTTTTATGAAACCACGATGCAAGTGAAACTTTTTTTTTTTCGGTTATTAGGCGTTTGACTGAAAATTTTCAATTCAATTAAGGGTATTAAAATCGCGTTTTTAATCTAAACTTAATAATTGGAAAATGGAGGCATGTTAAATACTGAGAACAATATTTAATTAGTGATAAGAAGTGGCTGTAGTCTTTGAATTGGGTATAGGAGACTTTGCAGCCAAGGAATTGAATAAAAAAACTTTTATTTAATTGTTAACCTTCGACGTTTCGGTCGCAAATCACCACCTTCTTCAGGACGAATAATTGGAAAATGGAGGTATGTTAAATACTGAGAACAATATTTATTTAGTGATGAGAAGTGGCTGTAGTCTTTGAATTGGGTATAGAGATTTTGCAGCCAAGGAATTGAACAAAAAACTTTTATTTAATTGTTAACCATCACCACCTTCTTCAGGACGATCAACGATCTAACAATTAATCGTCCTGAAGAAGGTCGTGATTGCGACCGAAACGTCGAAGGTTATCAATTCAATAAAAGTTTTTCTTTATTTAATTCCTTGGCTGCAAAGTCTCCTATACCCAAATTGAAAATTGAATTTTAAATTATAAAATTGAATAATTAAATCTCCTAATTATTTTTTTATAATTCGCCATATATATTAAATTTCAACTTTCCTATTTTTGTCGTCACGACCTGTGACGTCATGGCTTGTAGCGTCACGGCTTGTAATTGATAGTAAGAGCGAAAAAATTTGAGGCCATCAAATAAAAGTTCCACTTAAAAAAAATATGCAAAATTTTTTCTATATATATTGGCGGAAATTAAATATATGTCGACATAAAAAAATCTGGTGTGACAAGCACAGAACACAACTTTCATTTACCGAAGGTAAGAGAAAGTTGTGTGCTGAGGGACCAGCCACAGCAGATTTTTTCCATTTCTGACGTCCTTATATTAAAAGGATTTGTGGATTAAATTTTTCATAATCTTAATACTTTTCACTTCCGTTATTATTTAAAAAATATTAAATTCTTAAGGAAAATATTTTATTCAATTTTCGCGACCTTCTTCAAGACCTATGGGTGTAGACATAATAATTTATTTACAAAAAAAAAAAAAAAATATTTCTATATATTACAATTGACTTTGATTTAATAATAGTTATTTTTTTTCTTACATTTAATTGTTTAATAGAACGTGATCTTCTGTATTAACAATTGCATAAGTATGAATCAATATTAATTAAAAAAACAGCAATCAGTATGTATTTTTTTTTTTTTTTGATTTGTTGGCGCTGAATGAAATTAAAAAGGATTCTATTTCTAAATATTATTATTATTAAAAAAAAAAAATAATAATAATAAAGTGAAATACGATTTTTTTTTCTTGCTTAGACATATAGTACAATGCAATTAGCTCCAAAATCAGGCAACATCCAAAAAAAAAGTTTCCCTCCAACGCCAAATTGTCCAATCTCCTCCCGTAGTATGTAATAAAAAGTTACACTATTTTATGCTTCATGTTATTGCGGGAGGTGGTAAAATGATGGTTTTTCGCAAATATCTCGAAAACTATGCGGTTTTTCGCAAAAATTCATCTATACAAAAATAATCTAAATTAGATTACAAACAAAAATGGTCTAGTACAGTGGTTCCCAACCTTTTTTGATGTGCGGCCCACTTTTTCCGTAAAAAAAACTCTGCGGCCCAGTGTATATACCATATATTATTTTTAGGAACCGACCAAATATTCGGTTTCGGTTACGGGTTCGGCCAGTTTCGGCAAAAAATCCTGGTTTCGAAAGCTCTACCACTGTTCAATGGGCCAAAAGCCGTCATAAGTTTAATATTAAAAGAATTTTCTTCTTTTTTATTGAAATAGTAATTATAATACTAACTAGAGATTTTTTTCTTTGGATTCGGCCAAAAACTAGCCGAAAACATGGGATGAGACCTCGCTCACAAAAAAAAAAAAAAAAAAAAAAAAAATTCAAATGATTTCCACATGAAGGAGAAAAAAATTTTCCTCCAAGCGAAAAAGGGGCGGAAAAAATTTATGGGAAAAAAATTTTCAGCCAAAAATTCGTTTTGCTAGAAAAAAGTTGAAAAATCTGGTGTGACTGGCGCACAGCACACAACTTTCTCTTACCTTCGGTAATCGAAAGTTGTGTTCTGTGCTTGTCACACCAGATTTTTTGTGTCGACATGTATTTAGTTTCCGACAGTATGGTACATTCGATTTTCAAGATGTAAAATTTATAAGTATGGCAAAATGTTTATATTTTGTTACCATGGCAACCATTTCTCCTATCTTTTCTATGGAGAACAAGAGTAAAGTGGTCTTCAGAAGATTTCAATCACAAAATGAGAATATACATTTTATTGAGAATCTAAAAAATAATTGATTTTTTGAATTTAAAAAAAAATCGTTGGAGCAAATTTTGAGAAAATCGAAAAAAACTGAAAAATTGCATCAGTAAAGTACTAGTACTTTTTGGCCAATTTTGTTGAAAAGCTTCGTGTCACGTCCCATGGGGGTGCCTAACTTAAATATAAAATTTCAACCTCCTAGCTCTTTTCGTTCTTGAGATATTTTGTTCACAGACAGACACACAGACAGACAGACAGACACACAGACAGACAGACAGACCATGTCGCGAAAACCACTTTTTTGGATTCAGGAGACCTCAAAACGTGAAGATCCATCAAAATCTCGACATCGAATTTTTGACATGAAACCAATACTTTCTCTCTATATATATTAACATATATATGATGTAAGAGAAAGTAAAAAAAAAAAAAAGGTAAAATGATATGAATTTTGTATAGGAAATACAAGTTTCGGTTTCGGTTATGGTTTTCAGTCGGACCCTAATAATTTTATATAATATATATAGGCTATATATCCGCTGGTTTGGACATACATGTCTTACGCCAAGAGAGCAGTGGCGTGGCGAGGACGTCGTACGATATGGGACTCCTCGGACGACAACGCAGAGGAGCACCTAGGATGACTTGGCTTCATCGGGTCAAGAGAGACATGACCGAGCTTGGGCGGTTCGGGAGATATAGAGGGGCAAAATTTGCTTTGTTACTTTCTCTTACCTATATATTTTTATAGAGTATTTCAAAAATCTGTTGTCTAGATTTTGATGGATATAATGTTTTGGGTTTCCCTGGAGTCAAAAAATCTGGTGTGACTGGCGCACAGCACACAACTTTCTTACCTTCGGTAATCGAAAGTTGTGTACTGTGCTTGTCACACCAGATTTTTTGTGTCGACATGTATTTAGTTTCCGACAGTAGGGTACAATTGAATTCAAGATGTAAAATTTATAAGTATGGGAAAATATTTATATTTTGTTACCATGGCAACCATTTCTCGTATCTTCCCTATGAAATACAAGAGTAAAGTGGTCTTCAGAAGATTTCAATTGCAAAATGAGAATATACATTTTAAAAGAGAATCTAAAAAATAATTGATTTTTGAATTTAAAAAAAAATCGTTGGAGCAAATTTTTGAGAAAATCGAAAAAAACTGAAAAAGTGAATCAGTAAAGTACTAGTACTCTTTGGTCGATTTTGTTCAAAAGCTTCGTGTCACGTCCCATGGGGGTACCTAACTTAAATATAAAATTTCAACTTCCTAGCTCTTTTCGTTCTTGAGATATTTTGTTCACAGACACACACACAGACAGACAGACAGACACACAGACAGACAGACAGACCATGTCGCGAAAACCACTTTTTTGAATTCAGTAGACCTCAAATCGTGTATATCCATCAAAATCTCGACATCGAATTTTTGACATGAATCCAATACTTTCTCTCTCTATATATTAACATATATATAGAGGTACGAGAAAGATAAAAAAATGGTTTTCGCAACATAGTCTGTCTGTATGTCTGTGTGTATGAACGAAGGAACTCATGAACGAAAGAGCCAGGAGGTTGACACTTCATATTTGAGTTAGCCACCCTCTTGAGATGCCACGAAACCTTTAATCAAAATCGCCCAAAAAGTACTAGTACTTTACTGATGCACTTTTTCAGTTTTTTTTTTTTTTCGATTTTCTCAGAATTCGCTCCAACGATTTTGATTAAAATTCATAAATCAACTATTTTTTAGATGCTCTTTAAATTGTATATTCTTATTTTAGCGAGGCGAATAGATGAATCAATATGTAGTAGAAAATAGGAAATAAAAGGTCGAGCAGGCTGTGATAATTTCTTTATGTGGGTTCTCAAATAAAGAAATTATCATAGCTGCTCGACCTTTTATTTTCTATTTTCTACTATTCTTATTTTGTTCTCGAAATTGATTAATGACCACTTTACTCTTGTAATTCATACAAAAGGAGACCTTAAGATAGAAAAAATATTTATATCTTGTTACCATGACAACCATTTTTTTCCTTTCATATGAATTACAAGAGCAAAATGGTCTTCAACCAATTTTGAGAATAAATACATTACCCCATATGTCCTGAAGAGGTTCTGATTTACGACCGAAACGTCTTGAATTATATAATTTTACTTTGACTGCGATCCAATTTTTTTGCAGATTAACTGCACAGACACATCGTCTATAAAATATATAAAGAAGGATACGATTGGAATAGAATCTTCTTATGATTTAACTTCTCTAGGAGGATATCCCCCAAATGACCAATAAATTTCTTAAATGTTTTTGTTTAAATCATTAATTAATGCTCTCTTTATTATTCTATATACGTTTATAATGAGTCAGTTATTTGAGAAACCCCTAAAAAGTTACATTTTTGAGTTTTTGTAAAAGATTTATTGTTCGATAAAGAAAAACCAAAAAGTCCTGGTTGTATTTAAGCAGTCTGGAGGAAAAAGAATATTAAATGTATTTGAGAAACCCTATAAGTCAGTGAGCGAGAAAATATAAAAAAGATGCAAAAGCTACATCCCAGAAGACGTAAAGGAGTTCTACAACAGACATTTTAAACTGACCGACAACAACAAAAAATAAATAATGACGATCAAGAGATGATGGATCCTGATGACTTTGCAATCTGCCAATAGGGCCTAACTACTAATTTCATTCAATTTTATATTATAATGTTTTAATTATTTACTCCAAAATACTTTTATATCATTTATTTTAAAATGAATTCGCACTCCGTTTTGTAAAAAATAAAAGGCCAAAAGGCTATGTTTGCTTTCCCTTTATTTAAATTAAGCGAAGTTCAAACCAACTCTGTTTGTATGACCATATTCATAAAGGAGTTCAGTCAACAGAAAAACCTCCGTAAGTTCTTTGACAGGTTTTTCTGTTGACTGAACTCTAGCCATGAAAATGGTCGGATAATCGACCGAAACGTCGCTGTGGGTTCTTAAATAAAGAAATAAACATAGCTGCTCGGCCCTTTATTTTCTAAGCAAAGTATTGATTCAGCTATTTGCCAACGCTAACAAAAAAAATTTTTTTGTTTTTATCGCACCATTTTATGTTTATTTGAGAATAAGTCGGAATAGCTGGCGACAAAAATGGGCAAGAGTTTTCTGAGGGCTATATTTTCGGTATAGGTTGCATTTTTGTGGATTGAAAGATACTCTAGATTCAGCACCCCAAACTCCCCTCTGGGCGCGTTTAGTGGAATAAGCCGGTAAAGTTGCTGGAAGATGGTTTTTCGCAAATATCCCTAAAACATGCAGTTTTCCGCAAAAATTCAAGTCTGCAGTACAAAAATAATCGAAATTAAATTCCAAATAAAAATGTTCTCAGTATATAATCACGCTAAAGTGAACGGTTCAGGGAGATATAGAGGGGGAAAATTTATAATTAATATGAAAGGAGACAATGAGATAGAGAAAGATTTATATCTTGTTACCATGACAACCATTGTTAGAATTATAAATTTTACCCCTCTATATCTCCCGAACCATTCATTTTAGCGTGATTATGAACTACCGCCATACCTATTTTTATTTGTAATTTAATTTCGATTATTTTTGTATAGGATGAATTTTAGCGGAAAAGCGCATAGTTTTCGAGATATTTGCAAAAAATCATTTTCCCGCAACTTTACCGGCTTATGCCCGCTAAACGCCCTGGTACTGTAAGTGCTGACTCTAGAATATCTTTCAATCACTAAAATGCAACCTATTCTGAAAATATTAGACTTCTTGCCCATTTTTATCGCCAGCTCTCCGACTGTAAGTCAATGAAATTTAAAATTCAATATAAATTCATGTATATGTGATCCAAGGTAATGAAGAATGTACATTGACAATGTATACTGATATAGTTAAAACGAATCAGACTTATAAAAATGTTCATCTTTTTTGAAATTACCAACTTTTATTCAGTTTTTTTTCAATTTCCCAAACGTTGCTGAACTCTGACTTCAGGCATAAAATTTGTCTTGTAAAAGTGAGCCAATAAATTGACTTATTTGACCGCCTAATAAGGAAATTATTTTATTTATGATAATATGTTCCTAAATAGAGAACACAATTTGATTTTTTGGAGACACCTTACTCCCCCTTATATATTATATAGGCCACTGATAGTTACAAATTTATTTGATTAAAATAAAAAAAAAAAAAAAAAAAAAAAAAATATTATTAACAACTTTCTCCTATATTTTGCAAAATGAAAAAAAAAAAAATATTTTCTATTTCATATAACAGTTATAAATACTTTTAAAAAACGTGTCGACCGAAAAACGTAAAGAATTTGCATAGTGCGAACAATGCAGGTAGAAAAGGAAAGAAGTATTTTGCAGACGAGAGAGAGAGAGAGAGAGAGAGAGAGAGAGAGGCCAAGGCCCCTCCAGCGATAAACACCTGATTGACTGTGCAGCCATCGATCGATCGATCGATCATTCACGCAAAACGATTAAGAAACTCCATCGAGAGAACTCGACAAAAATAAATAAATAAATAAACCCAATCAAATAAATATATATTCAAAAAATACGGAGTCAACAGAGAATATTTTTATTTGTTCCTTTATATACGTTTAAAAAAGGAGAAGATCTTAAATTTCTTTTCCTCTCTTCAGGTCACGAGTTGGAAAGATACATTTTTTATTGGGTATTTTAATTATGATATTTAAATTATAGAGAAATTTTCAAGTTTGCAACATTTGATCTATTTACTGTTCCCACTCTATATATTTTAATATATAATGAGAGAAAGTATTGGATTCATGTCAAAATTCGATGTCGAGATTTTGATGGATCTTCACGTTTTGAGGTC
>JAKCPI010011730.1:0-28839 GCA_023213315.1 Euborellia annulipes | reverse complement strand
TATATATAAAATCTGGTGTGACTGGCGCACAGCACACAACTTTCTCTTACCTTCGGTAATCGAAAGTTGTGTTCTGTGCTTGTCACACCAGATTTTTTGTGTCGACATATATTTAGTTCCCGACATGACAGTACGGAACATATGAATTCAGATGTAAAATTTATAAGTATGGGAAAATATTTATATTTTGTTACCATGGCAACCATTTCTCCTATCTTCCCTATGAAATACAAGAGTAAAGTGGTCTTCAGAAGATTTCAATTGCAAAATGAGAATATACATTTGAAAGAGCATCTAAAAAATAATTGATTTTTGAATTTTAAAAAAAATCGTTGGAGCAAATTTTGAGAAAATCGAAAAAAACTGAAAAAGTACATCAGTAAAGTGCTAGTACTCTTTGGCCGATTTTGATTAAAAGCTTATTTTTCCGGTCCCGGGGGGTGTTTAACTTAAATATAAAATTTCAACCTCGTAGCTCAATTCCTTCATGCTTAAAATTGAACACACACACACACACACACACCCCACACACCCACACACCCACCCACCCACACACAGACAGACCATGTCGCGAAAACCACTTTTTTGGATTCAGGGGACCTCAAAACGTGAAGATCCATCAAAATCTCGACATCGAATTTTTGACATGAATCCAATACTTTCTCTCTCTCTATATATTACATATATACATAGGTAAGAGAAAGTAATATGGGTCAGACAGGGGCGTAGACAAAACTTAGATCGTCTAAACTTGAACAAAATTCATTTTTTTTTTTTTTCTTAAAAATGAATATAGTGAAAGCCAAGAAAAATCAATGTCTTGCCTTGATTTTGATTTTTCATTATCTAATATAAAATTTTTAGGCCATTAATGTAAACGATAAGGAGAGAGTGCACAAAAAGTCTTATTTTGAGAGAAAAAAATCACCTTAAAAAGTCTAAATTTTTTTTAGCTAAATAGACGGTAAAAAAGTTAATTTCAACAAAAAAGTCGGTATCAATTATATGAAATTGAGAAAGCAAATTAATAGAGATGTCTCAACTCTATAAAAGAAGACAAGGCCAATAGGAAGGGCTGGACGGTAATGGATTTTCATTACCGACCTCGATAATGAAAAAAAAACCGGTTTTTCTCGAAAGTCGGTAAAAACCGGTTTTTCTCGAAAGTCGGTAACCAATTTTTTACCGCCCGCGGAACCAAAGTTTGCCGCCGCGGAACATTTTTTTTTTTTCGAGGAACCAAAATTTTTTCCCGTCCGAAAAAATATTTTACCTTTTTTTTTAGAGACGCCAATTTTTTGCCGCCCGCGGAACCAAAATTTGCCGCCGCGGAACATTTTTTTCGCGGAACCAAAATTTTTTCCCGTCCGAAAAAATCGGTTTTTACCGACTTTCGAGAAAAACCGGTTTTTACCGAATTAGAGGTCGTACCGCGTTTTCGGTAAAAATTTTTTACCGGTCTTTACCGGTAAACCGGTTTACCGTCCAGCCCTACCAATAGGTCTTTAGAATTTAATTAAAACTAAAAAAATATTGGAAGTTTTCAAGAAAAAAGTTAAAAATGAAATGAAATATTGATATAAATATTTAATTTAATTTATTTATTCATTTTGTTTTTAAATAAAATTTAAATGATCAATTGCAAATAAAAGGTTATAGCGAAAATAATATTCATATAAACATTCGACCAGAAAAAAAATAATTTGCATATTTTCTGTCTGATCTCATACCAAGTATTCAATATTATTGCATACTTGGAATGAAATTTTGATGGAAATACATGTTTTGAGGTCCCCTGAAAATGGTTCCCTCAAAATGGTTGTTCAATTTAATGAAGGAAGGACTTTGAGCTAAGAGGCTCATCGAATTTAGCAAATTATTTATTTAACCTGACGTCCTGTAAAGCACCTTCCTTAACTTCTTTGAGTCTATTAAAGTCCTTCACCAAATATTTCAATAGTTTTTTTTTTTTCGAAGAACACTATGGTACGAGTTATCGAAAAATCTTTTTGAAATACCAGATTATAAAGACTTGCTTTTGTGTATTTGGAAAATAAAAAAATATATTTTCCTTATTCTAATTATAATTAATTTAAAGCAAGATTTTCTTTTAAAATAATTCTTGAAAATTTTCAAAGAAAAATGCTGATCATTAAATGTTGAATGTTATTCTTAAAATATAGGTATAATTATATATAATTTAATCTGTCTATCGCAGGTTTTTTTTTCTTTTTTTGAAACTACAGAGAAAACTAATATAATAAGAAAATTTAAAAGAAGTGGTTTCATCCAGAATTTTTTCTGAAAAGAATGGAACTGTTTGGAATTCCCGAAGAATAAAAAACAAATAGTTTTTTTTTTTTTTTTTTTGCCCTCCGCCTCCTTGGGACAAATAGTTAAAATTAAATAAAGCCCCACATCCGATCTGATGAAAAAGAAATAAAAGAGAAAGGAGAAATTTATATCTAATTCGTACTTGGAATTTAATCTGTTTTTTAATATATAATTTAGCATATATAGGACAAAAGATCATTTTGGTATTTTGGTGTCAACAATAACATATGAATTGAGCTTCCATTCAGTAGGGAAAGTAACATTTAATTCGTAACTCAGGCAAAAGGTCACGCGAACGCGAATCGACGATTTTTTCCTAATATTAAATTTTATTATTTATTAGTCATTAATCTTAAATTCTAATAAGTTTTATTTTTTATAGAATTGATTTCGTGTCTTAATTCTAAAATATTTTTATGTAAACAAGAAAGATTAATTTATTTCAAAGAAGAGGGGAGGATTATCTCTTCGGGGGGATTGATAACGACCCCAAATCACGTGATTCTTACACATATCTCATACTATTATCTGGTTTAATAAAAGCTTTAAAATAGTAGATCTATTATAGAGTCATTAATTACATTATAAAATTCAGACACTGGAGTAACTAGTAGTTTGCCACCTTTATCTAATAGCTCTAGATACTGGTGATGATTAAGATTTATGACCGAAATGTCGATGTTGCTATTAAGTTTTTTTTGTAATGATAAAAAAATCAAGAATAAAAGGCTGACCCTGTCTCCTTTTTGATAATGTTCATATAATTTTAGAGAATTTTAACAAAAGGAAATTCTACGAATTAACAGATAGCAACATAAGGCTTTTAATGTTTTGGTTCCGGGTTGACCGAGCTGAAGCTCTTTTTTTTTTTTTTTTTTTTTGAGAAAATTTAAAAAACTACATCAGTAAAGTACTAGTACTCGAAGTTTTTTTTAAAGACGAGTAGGGATATGGTATTGAAAAAAAAGTATCGATACTTGTAGCCTACTTGATATGGTATCGAAAGGAAAGTATCGATACCAGTAAGGTATCAGAAGAAAAGAATCTATACCAATTAGTTATCGAGTATTTCTTAATATATTTACATTTAACAGTAAAACCAAGAGATAGAGTATAAAATATAAATTCTTTCCATTTTATATTAATTTTATATTTTATAAATTAAGCAAAAAAAGAATCAATAGAAGGATTGATTCTATATTTATTCTATATTTCATAAAAATAATTTAAAATACAAATTAGATAAAAAAAAAAAATTAAAGACGAGTTCACTTCTTTTTGTCGCGGACTGTCCCAAGCCAAGCGAGGGAAAACGACACTTGGATCAACCAACAATCAGAATGTTCCCTCTTTGTTATTTCTATTTAATTAATCAAAGCGTGGGTTTACCTTGTGATATCGAGGATGAAAAGAAAGGAGCCGGCATGGAACACTATGAATATAATCAGGTGATGAGTCGGTATCGTGGATTATTGAGGAAGGAAACATTATTTGATGAGATAAGACTAAATAGATGTAACAGAATCACAAGCTGCAGGCTTACTGAGGCGGCGACGGCAGCGCTGCCACCGCCGCCGCAATCGTCGTCGTCTTCGTCTCACAACCGAACAAATCCGAACTCTCCCGAAGTGCAAGTGTGTGTGTGTGTGTAATTAAAAAAAAACCTGTTTTATTGTTGGATCTATTTTTAATTTCAATAATGAAAATAATATAAAAGAGAAAGATAATTTAAAAAAAAATAAATAAATTGAATATATAATATCAGGAGTGGCTGAATGTATGAGTAGGGCTCGGATTTATAGGCACTGAAAATCTTTAAAATAGGCAGGCAACTAAGCACTAAAAATTATTAAAAAGGCATTTATTGTAAAAATAGGCACTTAAAAGGCATTATTTAAGAAATAATATAAAAAAATTTTAAAAATTGATGCCTTATTTTTGGTAATCTGGTGTGACTGGTTGCACAGCACACAATTTTTTCTTAATTTCGGTAATTTAAAGGCGCATACTGTATTTGTTTGGCAGAATATAAATAAAATAAAATTTTTAAGTACTAATTTTTAAAATTTTGCATTAAAAATAAATTTGTTTTTTCAAAAAAAGTATTTTTTTTCAAATCTCGGGGGGGGGGGGGGTAATTACCCCTTTACCCCACCCCTTGAATATTTTCTTGGTAATTCAAAAAAATTTTAAATTTAAGCTATGTATAGCTCGTAAAAAATTGAAATTGGCTATTTGAACTTAAAATAGGCACTAAAAAAGGCATTTATAGATGAAATAGGCACTAAAACCCAGAATCGGCCAAAATAGGCATTATAGGCACTAACAAATGCCTCTTAATTTATTCAGAATTTCATGAAATGTATACATATCATATTGGCCTAAATTTTAAGCCATAAATTAAAAAAAGGCAAATAAGGCGAAATCCGAGCCCTAATAATGAGTAGTGAGGATATTCAAGGCAGCCAAAAGCAATAAAGAAAAATCTATCTATCTTTAGCTTTATTTCATACGTTTGTCGACGTTTCGGCCGGAATATAGGGGCGTGCCTAACTTAAATATAAAATTTCAAATTCTTAGCTCAATTTCTTCATGCTTTAAATTGAACACAGACACAGACAGACAACACAGACACAGACACAGACACAGACACACACACACACACACACACACACACACACACACAGACCATGTCGCGAAAACCACTTTTTTGGATTCAGGAGACCGCAAATCGTGTATATCCATCAAAATCTCGATATCGAATTTTCGACATGAATCCAATACTTTATATATATAATATTAACATACATATACGTAAGAGAAGGTAAAAATAATAAAATTACATCAGTAAAGTACTTGCAGTAAAGCACCTTGCGAACATCACTACTTATAAATTCTGGCATAATCTGGTATTTTTTCCAACTATTATAATTAAAAATGTTATTTAATATTAAAATTATATATCTTTTATAGTTAGGGTAAAGATACATTATTAATAAATTTTTTCGGGCTGTGAAATAAAAACAAAGTTAAAAAAAAAAGTTTGGAAACCCTGGCCTCGATATTGTTGGCAGTCAGAGTGAGAGAAAGAGAAAAGAATTAAGTTGTTCTTTATTGACAGGAAATAAATATATTTTAGCCGCAATTGCAAAATAGGCCTATTTGACTAATCAAGAAAATCAATAAATACAATTGTTCTCTAACTTGAAAAAAAAAATAAATAAATAATAATAAAAATAAAATTGGAAAGTATTTTATGGATCAAGAGAATAAAAGAGCCTTAACCTGGACAAAATTAATTCTTAATTTAAAAAAAAAAATATATCTATATTTTGCAATCAAAACATGAATAAATATTAATAGAAAGGTAAATTGAAGGCGATAAACTTATAATAATAATAAAGTATTGATTTTACTTTCTCTTACCTCTATATCTGTTAATATATATAGAGAGAAAGTATTGGATTCATGTCAAAAATTCGATGTTGAGATTTTGATGGATATATACTGGTACGTTTTGAGGTCCCCTGAATTCAAAAAAGTAGGAAAGAATTAACAGTAGTAAAAAAACAAAGAGGCGATCTCACTGTGGATTTTCGGAGGGTTCGGATCCCAGGTAGTCCCATGATTTTATTTAAGCCATTTGGATACCAAATGATTTGATCGTTATGAGACATATTTCTTTCGATTTGAAATGAAAAAAAAAAAAAAAAAAAAAATAGAGCCGAATTAAAATTCAAAAATCAATTATTTTTTAGATGCTCTTTAAAAGGAATATTTTCATTTTGCTCTCAAAATTGTTTGAAGCACACTTTACTCTTGTACTTCATAGGAAGATAGGAGAAATGATTGCCATGGTATCATAATATAAATATTTTTCTGTTTAGAAATTTTACATCTTGAACCTTGATCTTTAATTCAATGTACTGTCGGAAACTAAAAATATATCGACACAAAAAATCTGGTGTGACAAGCACAGTGCACAACATTCTTTTACCAAAGGTAAGAGAAAGTTGTGCGCTGTGCCACCACATACACTAGATTTTTATTCTAAAGAATTTTTTCTGAAGTTTAGAGAGAGAAAACATATCTCAAATTTTGGAAAGCTATAATTAAATAATAGTAGATATAGGAAAGTAAGTGACATATTAATAACGCCAAAGTTTTATAGCTATACTAGGGATTATCCTACAAGAGATGAATATTAAATAGAAACAGGTGTAACATAATCATATTCCACGAGTCATAAATTAAATGTGTTTATTAAAATTCTTTGAATGGATATTAATTTGTAAACAAATCCCGACTCGCTGATTAAATTAATTACCGTAGAAGAGCATTAAGGTTTATTTTTAGGGATCAAAATCTGGTGGGACTGGCGCAAAGCACACAATTTTCTCTTACCCTTCGTTAAGAAAAAGTTGTACACCGCTACACAAAAAATTTGGTGTGAACAGCACATTCACACCAAATTTTTTGTGTCGAGATCAAGGGCGGATCCAGAAGTGTTTCTCGGGGGGGGGGGGTAATTACCCTTTAACCCCCCTGTATCCGCCCTTGGTCGAGATATATTTAGTTTCCCAAAGTACCCAAAGTTTCATACTAGGCCAGGTAATTCATAGATGGCGCTGAGCTACGAATGCTTCCACATCAGTAAAGTGTACTTCAAATAATTTTCACGAAGAATTTCACTGATATACTTTTTAAAGAGCATCTAAAAAATAGTTGATTTTGAATTTTAAACAAAATAATTGGAGCGAATTTTGAGAAAATCGCAAAAAACTGAAAAAAGTCATCAGTCAAGGGCGGATACAAGAGGGGGGGAGTAAAGGGGGTAATTACCCCCTGAGATTTGAAAAAAATACTTTTTTTCGAAAAATAATGTATTTTTAATGTAAAATTTTAAAAATTAATACTTAAAAATTTGATTTGTATTTATATTCTGGCAAACAAGTACAGAATGCGCCTTTAAATTACCGAAATTAAGAAAAAAAAATATTTAATCAAATAAACTAAACTATTATTAAAAATGTGTGCTGTGCGACCAGTCACTCCAGGTTACCTCCCCCCCCGAGAAATACCTCTGGATCCGCCACTGTCATCAGTAAAGTATACTTCAAACGATTTCCACGAAAAATTTCACTGATATACATTTTAAAGAGCATCTAAAAAATAGTTGATTTTGAATTTTAAATAAAATCGATGGAGCGAATTTTGAGAAAATCGAAAAAAACTGAAAAAGTACATCACTAAAGTACTAGTACACTTTGGCCGATTTTGATTAAAAGCTTATTTTTCCGGTCCCGGGGGGTGTTTAACTTATATATAAAATTTCAACCTCGTAGCTCAATTCCTTCATGCTTAAAATTGAACACACACACACACACACACACACAGACCATGTCGCGAAAACCAGTTTTTTGGGGGACCTCAAAACGTGAAGATCCATCAAAATCTCGACATCGAATTTTTGACATGATCGCAACTTTCTCTCTATATATATTTCATATATAGGGAAAGAGAAAGTAAAAATATAGGAATAGAAATATTTGTTATAAAAAAATGACGATTTTTGTTTGAAAGAGAAATAAAAAAAAATATGCCGTGACCAGGATTCGAACCTGGGTTATTGCGGCCACAACGCAATGTACTGACCACTATACGATCACGGCTGCCTTTGAGACATTCAAGCTTTACTAAACAGAGAAGGAAAGCCTTCGATCTCTCTCGCTCGCTCGCTCGCTCACTAAGCGAAATCAATTTTGTAATCTCCTTAGTCTCTCACTCTCTGAATGTGCAGGCACTGCCCCTCTCCCCACGAAGGCCTAAACTTACTCGTTTCTATCTTTATTGGTAGGGATATTTTTTAATAAACCACTTGCAGGGGACTGGTTTGTTAATTTATCAGAAAATATCTAACTCCTTGTTTGAAAAGAAAAATCTCAGAAACCTTCATATGCATCTGGGAAGGGAAGTTTCTTGAGGGGGCAAATTTTTTTTTTTCTTAAAATTTACTTACAAATAGGTAGTCAAATTTGGCAAAAAGATATTTAATTATACAATTAGTATAATTTTTTACAGTATATATAATCCTAGAATATATTTTAAAATGTTTTTTGATGTGGAGTAGTACAAATATACCGGGTGGGCCAATAGTGCGTGGACGGAAGATTGTGGGCTTATTAACGGACATTTTTAAAATTTGTTGATCGCACATAATGTGGGGCCTTTAGGGCTACAAATTAAAAATATTTTTGTTCCAATTGCACCTCATATACAGGGTGATCCATATCAAAGTTATGTTTTTTTAAATAGAACGCCCTGTATATTATTGCATATTTGGATTCTACGGCCAATTTTAGTATGAGTTTATGTCATGCAATATATTCCAAACTAAACCGTTTAGCCGCAAATTGTACCATCAAGAGAAAAGATATTGGACAATATGGCGGCTACCTGGCATTGGAGCCTTATGGTAGGTAGCCGCCATATTGTCCAATATCTTTTCTCTTGATGGTATATATTTAATAAAAATTCTTTGAAGGTTATTGTGCTTTGGCTCAGATGTATAATGAATAAAACATATTGTTTGCTGTTTGTACTACATCTGAACCAAAACATAATAATCTTAATTTTTTTATTAAATATTTTGAAATATTTTATTTAGAATATAAAATTTGTTAAAAATCAGAGCCCTTGGGGCATTTGCCCTCCCCCCTAAAAAAATGACGTCACTGTGTAGGGAAACTAAAAATATATATTGTAATTTTACTTTCTCTTACCTATATATGTATGTATATATATCAAAAGTAGTGGATTCATGTCAAAAATTCGATGACGGGATTTTTATGGAAATGCAAGTTTTAAACACATTACTCTTGTACTTCATAGGAAAAATATGAGAAATGGTAACAAAATACAAATATTTTTCCATGTTTATAAATTTTACATCTTGAATCTATATATATTTATTATCTATATATAACTAGACGCAAAGCCCCGCCTTCGGCGGGGCTTTCCGGTCTAGCCAGGGGGCTGCGCCCCCTGGACCCCCCCCCCCCCCCCCCTTGCTCGCCTACTTATATACATACCGGTACATACATTTTCCCTTTTCATTTTTATATGTAGAAATTTCAATTTTAACGGTTAATTATTCATGAACTTAAGATTTTTTGTGAATCATATCCTTTCCGGGACTCTCCCGCTACACAGACAAAAAATTTACGCCGATATTTTAGAATTCAAAATGTAAATAAATAAAAAAAAATCGTAAACATGGGTAAATATTTATATTTTGTTACCATGGCAACTATTTCTCCTAATTTTTATTTTTTTCTTATTTTAACTGTTAATTACTCATTAACTTATTGTTATTTGTGAAACAAAACCTGTCCGGGATTCTCACAAACATACACAGAAAATTTCATCATAATTGGTTCAGTCGTTTAGGAGGAGTTCAGTCACATACACACGTACAGAAGAATTTTATATATAAAGATAATAGCGGAGTGTCCGTTTCTTTGTCTGTCTATCTGTCACGCTCTGTTTGATCAATTTCCCGTTGGGATTTTGAAACGAAATTTTGCAGTATTATAGAGGACGTTATGGAGAGTCAAGGGAAAATACTCGGGTTCCGAAATTCCTATAACTTTTTGAGTTATTAATTCCTAAAGTTACGATTTCTCCCTTAGGAAATGTATAGAGAAATATTTATGTATTCTTTGAATGTAAACAAATCCTCAAGCAGGCACTGGATTGGAATAGTATTAATTTTTTTACGTTCTCTTACCTCTATATATATGTTAATATATAGAGAGAGAAAGTATTGGATTCATGTCAAAAATTCGATGTCGAGATTTTGATGGATCTTCACGTTTTGAGGTCTCCTGAATCCAAAAAAGTGGTTTTCGCGACATGGTCTGTCTGTCTGTGTGTCTGTCTGTGAACAAAATATCTCAAGAACGAAAAGAGCTAGGAGGATGAAATTTTATATTTAAGTTAGGCACCCCCATGGGACGTGACACGAAGCTTTTGAACAAAATCGGCCAAAAAGTACTAGTACTTTACTGATGCACTTTTTCAGTTTTTTCGATTTTCTCAAAATTTGCTCCAACAATTTTAGATTTTTTAGATTCTCAATAAAATGTATATTCTCATTTTGTGATTGAAATCTTCTGAAGACCACTTTACTCTTGTACTCCATAGAAAAGATAGGAGAAATGGTTGCCATGGTAACAAAATATAAATATTTTGCCATACTTATAAATTTTACATCTTGAAAATCGAATGAACCGTACTGTCGGAAACTAAATACATGTCGACACAAAAATCTGGTGTGACAAGCACAGTACACAACTTTCGATTACCGAAGGTAAGAGAAAGTTGTGTGCTGTGCGCCAGTCACACCAGATTTTTTTAATTAAGAAAAGTGGGTCCTCGGGCTAGGCGTAGTTGGTAGCGCGCATGCCTTGTATACCAGTCGGGGGTGTAGATCCCAGGCAGTCCGATGATTTTATTTAAGCCATTTGGATACCAAATATATAATCATAATAACGGTTATCGTATAAAGACTTTAATAAATCGTTTCGGCTAAATTTATTACGCCACCTTCAGTTGTCTCAGAGTCTTTTGGAAATAGAGTTGTTACATGGATGATTGTGCATAAGTGAATAGTTCAAAAATTGCTTATGATCACAATGCGAATATATATTAAAAAAAATTATTCGTAACATGTGGCAGAGTCTGAAGAAAATTTCGAAATGTGAAAAAAGACTCAGAGTCAACTGAAGATGACGTTTTGCCGAAACGTTTTGTTAAAGGAGTCTGTTTATTCAAAAGAGGCTTCCTTCCTGGCTGCTTCCCTCCACAACAAATCTTGTTATTTATTTTAACACAATATCTATGATTTTCACGAAAGCATCCAATTCCAATATTTTTTTCGCAAGCATCCCCTCCCCCATCCAAAATCGTTTACGGCCCCGAAATTCTAAAACCGTCGCTGCCACTGAGGTATTTTTCCCCATTTAAGTAACTCTCCATAGAGTCATTTTTCTCACAAATTACTGACTAGACGTAAATACAATATATTAATTTAGAACTCCAATCTTGAGAAATTGAAAAGTTAAATTTGTGAATTTGTAGAGTTTGCTTGTCCCTCAATGTTAATCCAGGCATTTAACAAATATTAATAAAATAAAGTTGAAGCTTCAAACGCTAGTTGTAACTATTTCATTTAAAATACTATTATTAGTTTTTAACATATCTTTTGTAACCGTACTTTAATTAAATCAAAGACTAGGATAATGTGATCACATTCTAGTCAACTCTGATCTTTTAAATGTTCAGTAAATAATTTTCTCTAAATTGTATTTAGTTTAGTCATAATTACTTTTGGTTAATATTGGGAAAATTTTTAGAAAATATAATTTATAGGGGTATAGAGTATAAAAACATTTGGACAGAATTCTAAAAGTTTTTATGTTTAATATGAGATGGACTGACGATATACCAGGTATAACTAATAAGAAGTTAGGGATTAAGGCAGGATCAGCACATGGGATGTCTCCAGAAAGAGCACAAAAATACAACACCTACAAATCTAGGATAAAGTAAATAGCTGAATTAGAACCAAATAGGCAACAGGTACATACAATCAATTAAAATAAATTCAATAATTGAAACTAGATGTTCATAAATGGCAAGACTGGCATAATAAAAAGTAAAAATACTAATCTTAGTTCGAGAAACTAGTGATAGCTATTTACGTAGTCACAAGATGTGAGTCCCTAAGCGGAAACTAAATTTATCAAATGTTAATTTTAAAATAACCTTCATAATCTAGGAAACCCTTTTTATAATAATCCACCTTTTTTTAAACCTCTTGAAATATTTGAAAATATTCTTCCTCGTCTATCAATACTCCCTCAAGGTTTTACTCTTTTGTCCCTGATAATATAATATTTATTTATTTGCACAATGAACCAATACGATTGCTTATTTGTTTATTCTCGAGCGAGCATCTTGTTTTGACCCTCGGCAATCCCGAAAAGGATCGACACATGCCAAATTGTTTTTTATAGGTCTCCGAAAGGTCAATTTAATGGGGAAGAGCCATTTCGAAAAAAATATCAAGCCGCCTCCCATTAGGTTTCGTAAAAATTCATTTCGAGATAATCATTTTTTTTATGCGAATCAAATAACTTTTTGAATATAAATTTTTTATTTAAAAGGCATTTTTATAATTTCATCAAATAGGCTAATGCCCGTGCTATTCCAGCTTTTTTTAGATTATGGATTGTTTCAGTGACGTAAGTAGGAAAAGATAGCTTTGATGGGTAAAACGCTCCAAAGAGAGAAAAAATCTAGGAATTTACGTATGTGGTCAAAATCTTTCTGAACCATTCAATTTAAAGTAAATAGGGCCGGGATCCCAGATTCCGAAAAGCGACTTTAAAAAATTAGAAAAAACCAAACTTAAACCATACACTGTAGAAAATTTTTTAAAACCCCTTATAAGGCTCCTGCTTAAAGCCAAACTGACGTACAGTTAAAAAAAACACATAACCCCCCTCCCAAAAAAAGAAATATTTCGTGCTGGCCTTCTATACCAAGGGGTCGCAGGTTCGGATCCCAGGCAGTCTGATGATTTTATTTAAGCCATTTGGATACCAACTGGTTTAAATAAGAATACCTGGAATCCTAATAAATATATTATTAATATAACGATTATCGTAAAAAGTCTTATATGGCCTAAGTTGCCGAAAAGACTGTGTGTATGTGTGTGTGAGTGTGAGTGTGAATGTGAAAAAGTGTGTTTTTTTTATATATATAACAAATAGTCCAAATATTCTTGTTTTAATCTTACAAATGTTAGTTGACTGATATAATATAACACATTGCAGGAAAGTCATTTTCTTCCCTTCCATCAGACAGCGAATTAATGCTAAAAAAAATTAATTTATATTAGCCAAATGGTCAAATGTAAATAGGCCTATCTCGAAAAATAAATTGAATATGAATACAAAATGACTTTACTCTAATGCAGTTTTTTTTTTTTATTTAAGGTCTTTTTTGGCATTGAAGGCCATTTAGACCCCGTTTCTATTAATTTCAATTGGATTGATAGCCAAACCAATATTGTATGTTAGCGAGGCGAATAGCTGAATCAATATGTAATAGAAAATAAAAGGCCGAGCAGGTATGTTAATTTCTTTATTTAAGAACCCACAGCGACGTTTCGGTCGACTATGCGACCATCTTCATGGTTACAATTCAACGGAAAAACCTCTTCTGTCGACGTTTCGGTCGCATAGTCGATCGAAACGTCGCTGTGGGTTCTTAAATAAAGAAATTAACATGCTGCTCGGCCTTTTATTTTCTATCACAAACGAATATTGGGTATAATGCCGGTTAAAAAGGAATATTTTTACATCCTATATTTAAAAATATCAGCACATTTATATTTAGCTTTATGGGGTATTTATTTATACTCTGTCAATTTATACTAGAATGCACTAGATCAGCGATGTACAAAATTTAAAAGATCACATAATTTGGTTTGAAAACGTCAAAATAGAAGCGCTAATTACGAAGTTCTAAATATTAATATAAGTTAAATACCAGGGGGCACGTAACGCGAAACTTATTTAAATTTTTTTTTTTAATTTTGAAATGTTCTAGATTTAATTTTGAAAATGAAACAAGTAAAAAGACTGTCACTGAACTGACGAGCAGACACGATCACCATTTAATATATTCATTCTTTATGAAAAATGAAAGCATAAAAAACAACGAATATAAAAGCCCAAACAAACAAAAAAACTAAATAATAATTTGATTGGGATCTAAATTGAAATAAAAAACGATTGTTCAAGAATAAATAAATAATAGATTGCAATTTACACACGAACCCAATTAGTTTAGAAATGCGGCAATTTTATTTATTAATGAAGATTAAGAAAGACATTAAGTGCCAGTGGCGTAAAAATTCAAGAATAAGGGGGGGGGGGGGAGGAAATAGAGATCTGTTTTAGGATCCTACAAAACAAGCATCAAATTAAACTAAACAAGTGAGGAAACCTTATCACTATTTACAAATGCATAGAAACTTCTAATTTGTCTCAGAATAAAAAAAGAAAATTTTATATTGGGAGTTTTGGCAAGAGAGTGTTGATTGAGAAAGGATCCAAATTCAGAAAAAATATATAAACAACCAAACTAATAAAAAAAATTTCTTGAATAATATACCAAAAATGTTAAAACTATTAAAGATTTTTGTCAAAATTGCTATAGAAAATAACTTCAAACTTTTATTTGCTCTAGATTTTACGAAAATCTCTCAAAAATGGAGTAAGGTGGAATTTGTACCTTCTCTATATGAATTAGAATATCAAATATCGTATATTGCAAAATATTAATAGCGGGGTTTTGAAAAAGAATAAAAATCTGTTTATATTTTTTTAATTGCCCATAATTATTTCCATTGATTTTTTAGTCTGATAAATGCGGATTTGATATATTTAGTGTTTTGCAAGGATATATTAATCGCACTAATCAAAGGGTTCGTTTAATCGCCATTGCCCACAGTAGACTATAACATCGTTAGTAAAGTTACTGGAAACTGCCAGCTCTTCACTTTGAATCGATCGAATCCTTGATATCAAATGTCATCCGATGTTTGGTAGGTCTATATCTCAAAAGCGTGTGTCATAAAAACAATGTTTTAATTCAAAAAATCTGGTGTGACTGGCGCACAGCACACAACTTTCTCTTACCATCAGTAATCGAAAGTTGTGTTCTGTGCTTGTCACACCAGATTTTTGTGTCGACATGTATTTAGTTTCCGACAGTAGGGTAAAATTGAATTCAAGATGTAAATTTTATAAGTATGGCAAAATATTTATATTTTGTTACCATGGCAACCATTTTTCATATCTTTTCTATGGAGTACAAGAGTAAAGTGGTCTTCAGAAGATTTCAATGACAAAATGAGAATATACATTTTATTGAAGATCTAAAAAATAATTGATTTTTGAATTTTAAAAAAATCGTTGGAGCAAATTTAGAGAAAATCGAAAAAAACTGAAAAAGTTCATCAGTAAAGTACTAGTACTCTTTGGCCAAATTTGTTAAAAAGCTTCGTGTCACGTCCCAGGGGGGGGGGGTGTCTAACTTAAATATAAAATTTCAACCTCCTAGCTCTTTTCGTTCTTGAGATATTTTGTTCACAGACAGACAGACAGACACACAGCAGACAGACACATAGACAGACAGACCATGTCGCGAAAACCACCTTTTTGGATTCAGGAGACCTCAAAACGTGTATATCCATCAAAATCTCGACATCGAATTTTTGACATGAATCCAATACTTTTTCTCTCTATATATATTAACATATATATAGAGGTAAGAGAAAGTAAAAATAGATATTTAAATAAGAGAAAGTAAAAAATTACAATAAAAAAATGAATCAAATGTTCACTGTGGACCCAGAGGCGTACCGAGGCAGTTGGGGGCCTGGGGCGGCACTAGAAGAGGGGGCCTTATATTGAATTTTTTTTTTTTGGGGGGGGGGGTTAACTTTATATTTAGTAGATCTAAAATTCGAATGTCCCAATGTGCCTCGTGTCCCAATGTCCCGGCCCTCTCTTTTTTTTTTTTTTTTAAATTTCTTTTTTCCCTACCCCCGTTTATGTATATAAGTAGGCGAGCAAGGGGGTCCAGGGGGGGCAGCCCCTGGCTAGACGAAAAGCCCCGCCGAAGGCGGGGCCTTTGCGTCTAGTTTTACAATAAAATCCTAATGGCATCAACAGCCGAAAAAGGAAATTTTAAAGAAATAAAAAAAATCTGGTGTGACTGGCGCACAGCACACAATTTTCTCTTACCTTCGGTAATCGAAAGTGGTGTTCTGTGCTTGTTACGCCATATTTTTTGTGTCGACATGTATTTAGTTTTCGACAATCCGGTACATTCGAATTTCAAAATGTAAAATTTACATGTGAAAATATTTATATTTTGTTACCATGGTAACCATTTCTCCTATCTTTTCTACGGAGTACAAGAGTAAAGTGATCTTCAGAATATTTCAATGGCAAAATGAGAATATACATTTTAAAGAGCATCGAAAAAATAATTGATTTTTAAATTTTAATCAAAATGGTTAGAGTGAATTTTGAGAAAATCAAAAAAAAAAAAAAAGTTCTAGTGCTCTTTGGTCGATTTTGTTCTAAAGTTTCGTGTCACGTCTCAGAGGAGTACCTTACTTAAATTTAAAATTTCAACCTAGTAGCTCTTAAGATATTTTGTTCACAAACAGACAGGCAGACAGACACATAGACAGACCATGTTGCGAAAACCACTTTTTTGGATTCAGTGGACCTAGTACTCTTTGGCCGAGTTTGTTCAAAAGCTTCAGTCACGTTCCATGTGGGTGCTTCACTTAAATATAAAATTTCAACCTCCTAGCTCTTTTTGTTCTTGAGTTATTTTAATCATTAGAGCGAATTTTTGAAAATCGAAAAAAACTGCAAAAGTACATCAATAAGGTTCTAAAAAACGATTCAACTTATTTTTGAGTCTCTCGAAGGTATTTAACTTAAATTTCAAACTCATAGTTCATTTGCTCTATGCTTTATTTTGAACATACACAGACAAACAGTCCATTTTCCGGAACCCACTTTTTCGGATCAGGGAATCTCAAAACGGGTATTTCAATCAAAATCTCGAAATAGTTTTTTGACATGAATGCAATACTTTCTCTTTAAAACGTAATCTCTTTTTAAATTAAATTATTTCGAGTCTAGAACACAAATGAAAATTAGTTTTGGTGTTTATTTCAAATTATTTAGCTTCTTAAGTCACTTGGGACCCATATAATTCAGAAATCCTATTATTTATTTTACGATTTTTGATTGTGCTTATGGAAAAGATCGTAACTCAAAGAAATATAAATAGAAAACAAAGTTCATTTTTAAGGTGATTATTATTGATGGAATAATTTCATTTCTGAAAAGTCAAAGATAATGAGAAAATTCTGCACAGTGAAATAATAAATTAAGGGATAAATAATAAAGAGGGGCAAATAAGAATTAGGTGTACAAGTCTGTTTTGTAATAAATAAGCTCGCAACGTTTTTTTTTTTTTTTTTTTTTAATAATGATAGAGATGTTTTAATTTGTCTTGAGTAAACTACTACTACCGAAAAGCCCAAATGTCATTCACCTTCAGGAAGTTTGGTATTGGAAAACACTTGATTATCGAGTTGTAGGGAGTGGAAACAACATTTTATTTCCGGAAACTCAAATAAATACAAAGAAGGATTGTTATAGCCTCTCGAGGTAAGTATAATTAAAAAATTATTTGATTTGAAATAATTTGGGGGATTTTATTAAATGAAAAAATAGTCTCTCGAGGTTATTACCCCTGCCGCTATTATTTCATCCCGCGGAGTTTTCTCATCATCATTGACTTTTCCTCAATGTAATATGCAAACATCTGTCGTAATATTAAATTATAAATTAAATAACATTTTCGAATAAAATGGAGAGTTAAGTTTTTATTATTTATTTGACTTTTTGGATGAAATTAAAAAACTATTTTGTTCGTCGGCTCCTTTTATAAATTATGAATTTGAAGGTATTTCAAATATTAAAATATTAAAAGCCTGTAATTTTAAGACCAAGAGCAATCTATAATATCTAATCCCTTGTTTCATTTATTGTTTAAAGATCTGTTTTTAGATAGAATTAAACTGGGTTTGTAATAGGGATCTGTTTCCTGTAAGAATGACAATATCTTTGAAATTTTTTTTTTCTACATGTTTAAAAGTATCTTCGGAGAATAAATGATTGTAGGTAATAAAAGGATTGAGGATGACGATGCCTCCATGTTGTGGTGTTGACAGCAAGACAGAAAGGGCAGAGCAGGTTGTTGGTGTGTCGACGAAGGTGAAGGCGCGCCTGCGGGGGCCGCGTGCCGGAGCGCAATGCGACGACGGCCCGGCTGCGCCGCGCGGTTATTGATCGGGTGCGTGTCCCCGAGACCCCGAAACGGAGGTCGTCGTTAAAAAAAGAGTAGACAGCTGTCATCTAGAATGACGTTGACGGAATTACCTGGAAGCCCGCTGGCGGCCAGGATTCCCCGTAGGATGGTCCCCTTGCCACTTTGCTGAGTACCACCGACAACGGAGGCGAGCGACGTTAACGCTCACATGGCCAAGCTGGATGGCAGACGTCTTGTCAGCTGGTGGAAATCGACAAACTGAAGGAAACCGTGGTGTCCACCGGTTTAACACTGCACTTCGGCACGCGCACCACACCACACTGAACAGAACAGCACCACCGCCTCGGTCTCAACGGCGACGACGGCGACGACGGCCACGTCGAGCTACATCTGCGCGCGCTCCAATCGATCTGCCCTCTCCGCCCACAACAATGACGACAACAATCCTCCGAGGGGTGACGTCACACCGCGACCCGCGCAACCACCCCAATAACGTGGAATGTCACTTTCGCTGAAGATTTATCTCTTCCTAGAACACAGCCGGCTGACCATTCTTTCTCAGCTTCGTTCATATCCTTATCAAATATCTTAAGATTTTTCTTTAATAACATTTTAAAAGCAAATTGAAGAACTTATTCAGGCGAGATCTATTAAATAATGTCGATGTCATAAACAGGAAAACGATGCTAGTAGATATTCTAATTTATGAATCCATAGAAAATAAAGTTAAGCATTCATTCAGCCCAATAAATATACGTAGTACAACTTTTACAGTATTCTGGTACGCTTTCTTCTGCGGGTCAGTGACAGAGAAAGTTATGATCTACCGAAAGGTATACCCTACCACGCTACATAAGTACAAAGTCATGTGGAGCACAAAGGACCGCTTAGAGAGTAAAATTTTGCAAATGAAGAAAATATCTAAAGATAAAAATCTGGTGTGACTGGCGCACAGCACACAACTTTCTCTTACCTTCCGTAATCGAAAGTTGTGTTCTGTGCTTGTCACACCAGATTTTTTGTGTCGACATATATTTAGTTTCCGATAGTACGGAACATCGAATTCAGATGTAAAATTTATAAGTATGGGAAAATTTTTATATTTGGTTACCATGGCAACCATTTCTCGATTACCGAAGGTAAGAGAAAGTTGTGTGCTGTGCGCCAGTCACGCCAGATTTATATTTAGTTTCCGCCAATATAGTAGAATTCAAGATATAAAATTGCCCTAGGGGTTTGGTGTAGAGGTTAGCGTGCTCACCTCGTATATCAAACGTCTCGGGTTCGGACCCCAGGCAGTCCGATTATTTTATTTAAGCCATTTGGATACCAAATGGCTTAAATAAGAATGCCTGGATCCCAATAATAGATAAATTCTTAAATAACGGTTATCGTCTAAAGTCTTAAATGGCCTAAGTTGCCGAAAAGACTGTGTGAATGTGTGTATGAATGTGAGTGTGAATGAGGAAAAGTGTGAATGTTTAAAAAAAAAAAAAAAAGATATAAAATTCATAAACAGAAAAATATTTATATTTTGTTACCATGACAACCATTTCTCTTATCTTTCCCTATGAAGTACAAGAGTAAAGCATGGTTCAAACAATTTTGAGAGCAAAATGAGAATATACATTAGAAAGAGCATCTAAAAAATAATTGATTTATGAATTTTAGTCAAAATCGTTAGAGCGAATTTTGAGAAAATCGAAAAAAACTGAAAAAGTACATCAGTAAAGTACTAGTACTCTCTGGCCGATTTTGATTAAAAGCTTATTTTCACGCTCCCGGGGGGTGTTTAACTTAAAAATAACATTTCAGCCTCATAGCTCAATTCCTTCATGCTTAAAATTGAACACACACACACACACACACACACAGACACACAGACAGACAGACCATGTCGCGAAAACCACTTTTTTGGATTCAGGGGACCTCAAAACGTGTATATCCATCAAAATCTCGACATCGAATTTTATTTTTGAATCAAACGATGACCCCTGTTTTGGTATTTTTTTTCTTTAATTAATTTGACTTCGAACTATGGAACACGACTAAGGGCGAATCCAGAGGTGTTTCTCGGGGGAGGGGGGGGGGGGATAATCTGGTGTGACTTGTCGCACAGCACACTATTTTTCCTTAATTTCGGTAATTTAGAGGCGCATTCTGTACTTGTTTGCCAGAATATAAATACAAATCAAATTTTTAAGTATTAATTTTTAAAATTTTACATTAAAAATAAATTTTTTTTTTTTCCGAAAAAAAGTATTTTTTTAAAGTCTCGGGGTGGGGGGAGCAATTACCCCCTTTACCCCCCCCCCCTTGTATCCGTCTTTGAACACAACTGACTTGATATTCATCCAACGAAAATTCTAGGAAAACTAAATTTATTTCTTAAAAGAGGATATAAAGAATAAAAGATATAGTTATTTATTTTTTACAATGTAATAAAGGATTTAAATTTTTTTTTTTTTTTTGTTTTTAGAAAAAAAAAATTAAAAAATTGAAATAAAATGAAACTTTTACTGAAAAAAAATTTAAAATATCCAAAAAGTCTTAAATATGCAACTTTATGCAATATTGACCAAATATGCAAAAATATGCAATATAGAATTTGCCCCCAAAGGGGGAAGTGAGAAAAAAAAATTGTTTTTAGGCGACCTATAAAAAAAAGAATATACAATTGCAAGGAATCCGGGCTCTACTCATTAACTTATTGTTATTTGTGAAACAAAACCTGTCCGGGACTCTCACAAACATACACAAAAAAATTTCATTAAAACGACTTACATTGGAAGCCATTCATATATTCATTAATGAGACAATTAATTTTAAAAGAGACTATAATTCAACTGTGGCTCTCTACGCATGTCTCTTAAAAAGATAGTTGCATTCATTTACTAATAAAATGGAGGGGGTAAGAGTCCGGTGGCTAGCCGTGGAGGTGTCTCTCTCTTCTCCTCATTCATAAACTAAACTCGATAGAACAGTCACAGAATTTTACTCGCAGACTTTACCATTATAAAATATCTCACCTACGTATCATAATATATATTGTTATAAAATCGACCAACTATGTTAAATATAGGTGAAATATGGAAATTAAAATTTATATTGACAACCCTAATGGTAAATATTCACCTAATTTATATAAGTCTGTACGCATTTTCTTAATGACCATTATGTATTGTTCTATATTAAGAGCTCTGAAGATGGCCCTAAACAGGACCGAAACGTCAGCAATGAGGGTTTAATAAAAGAAAAGAAAACTAGCTGCTCTCTCTTTTTATTATCCTATTAAAAAATAATTGATTTATGAATTTTAATCAAAATCGTTGGAGCGAATTTTGAGAAAATCGAAAAAAACTGAAAAAATACATCAGTAAAGTACTAGTACTCTTTGGCCGATTTTGATTAAAAGCTTATTTTCACGCTCCCGGGGGGTGTTTAACTTAAACTTAACATTTCAGCCTCATAGCTCAATTTTTTCATGCTTAAAATTGAACCCAGACACCCACACACACACACACACACAGAGAGAGAGAGAGAGAGAGACAGACAGACAGAGCACGTCGTGAAAACCACTTTTTTGGATTCAGGGGGCCTCAAAACGTGTATATCCATCAAAATCTCGACATCGAATTTTTGACATGAATCCAATACTTTCTCTCTCTACATATATTACATATATACATAGGTAAGAGAAAGTAAAAACAAATCAAGAGATCTAAACAAAGGGAACTAGCTCAAGATTAGTGGACACCTATAGATAAACACAACAACAACAACAACAACAACGAATCTTTAACACAGACTTAAAATGAAAGATATTCTCGTTTCACGACAAGAAGCCGCAGGCTAAAAAATCCTGTTTGCATAACTCACCCTATTCTCTCCAAGCCAGGCAAAAATTTCCTTTGCTGCCGATGCTGCCTTTGCTGAAGTTCTCAAATTCAAAAAAAAAAATAAATAAAAATTAAAAACAGATATTAAATTTAAACAGATATTAAATTTATGAATTTGTATGTTTATGTGATTATTCTCAGTAGAAGCCTAAAATATTCACCTTCAGAAGGAGTTGAGGTCATTCGACGGATTCCCTTTTCAATTCAGCTTATTCCAGTTGCAGTGGTCAAATCTGCAAAAAGGATATCTTTAAGAATCTGTCTCAATTATCAAAAGGTAACAATGATGCCAAGATCAACATACCTGTTTCTCAAGTTGATTTTTCTTTAAAGGGCCTCCACATCTCCCCTTACAGCCCTCCCTATCCTCCAAAAGTGTTCTTGGGCAAATCATGATGTTTATGGCTGATTGTAGAGTTTGATTGATGCAAGATGATTTTTAAAGATTCATTAAGATATTGAGGATCAATGATAAATTTGCCCAATTCTTATATTGCTATCAAGTTTACCAGAACGAAGCAATAGGTAGAGTCTATTCACAGAATTCAAATATTCATTTTTATTTCTAAAGAAGTTCATTGATGTTTATATTTGAATATAATTTTTCTTAATTATTTCACTTTATTAGAGGGAATAATATGGCGACATGATATAGTGAAAATTGAGTGAATATTTTCTTATTTTGTTTGTTTATTCTTTTTGAGGTGCCACCTAAAAAAAAAAAATAAATTTAAAAATTAATATCAAGAAATTAGCGTGATTAAAAAAAAAAATTAATAGGCCTACTTAAGATTTGATATTTTATTTTATTTATCAAAATAAAAATATATTTATTTATTTGAGTTGACGTTTTAGATCCGATTTATCAAAGTCACTGTTTTCTTGTTATGCTTTTCTATTTATTTTAACTTGAAATTTTCATGCCACCACGGACGGCATTAAGAAGAAATGAGAAATTATATTTCTAAATTTTTATAATGATGCCCTTGACTAAAAAAAAGAAAATAATATTTTTCTTATATCTTTGAGTAATTATTTTGAATGGATTTAATTAAATATTTACGTACTGAAGAATTCACTTGGTTGCATTCGAAGAACGCCGAAGTGCAGCCCCCACTCCCAACCACCCATCTGAAACAAAGGAGGAAATTATAAATATTAAATAAATATTATTATTACAATTGGAAGATTTACGCTGGATCAGATGTACAAGGAAAGGACCGGAGAATAAAAGCCAGCAGTAGATGGACCCTCTCACATCATCTTTCAGACTGTGATGGGGTCTACATTGGCCAAACAAAAAGACCATTGCACATTAGGAAAAACGAACATCAAAAATCGGTAGAGAGATCGCAAACGACTACAGCGCTTGCTCAACACGCCATCAATCAGGGTCACACTTTTGACATGGAGGGCATAAAGATTCTAATTTGTGAAGAAGACAGAATAAAGAGAGAGTTTTTAGAGAAGTGTTTCATCTATTTAAATAAGGATAAGGCGGGGAACATACAGGCTGACACTAAAGACTTCAATATAAATTATACTACACTTTTTAAAAATAAATAATAAATTAGAATATAACCACCTAACGGTAGCCAATTATATAATTATGGGGAGATACATTCGCAATTAGGTTCAATAATGTATGTAAAGAAGAATGTGTATATGTATGTATGTATGTATATATGTATATGTGTATAAGTATGTTGCCATTTTGTCTATTGCAATTGCAAATAAATCTATTGAAGAAAATCGTTTATAATGAATCTATCTTTGTATAATTTTCTAATATTTTCTAAAAAGAATTTTTCTACACCCTCAAGGTTTGTGTAAATTCACTGGGTGAAGGTAAATAATTGATGTTCATATTTGTAATTCGGGAAGCGGGTATGAAGGCGCATGAGTGGAGAGTGGGGGAAATATATAAACTCCAACTCATGATTTCTTATACTAAACGTTCGCTCGCACTTGCGTCTGGCCCCAGCTTCTCTGAAATTTTAAAATAACCAACACCTATTGTTTGACACGGGCCCTCCGCCAAATCATGTGAGTTTATAATGGAATAATTGAAAATATTATATGGATATTGTATTAATTTTTGCTCATCTCTTTGTAGTGTTTTGCACTGATGATGACTAGGCGTTATGCCAGTCGAAATATCTGCTAATTAAAGATGATGTGAGAGGGTCCATCTACTGCTGGCTTTTATTCTCCGGTCCTCTCCTTGTAAATATTATTATTATTATTAAAAGTGGAATTTGAAAAAAATATTGAGAGAATAGACAAATGAAATATATAATATATATCGAATTCTGGCTGTTATACAATTAGATTAATTTTATAAAAAGAGGATGCAGCCAATAATAAAAAGCATCTATTTTGTTAACACTCTTTATTTCGGAACGTTTCGGCTATGATCAACAAAGCCATATTCAGCCCTCCAATTATGACGATTTATTAACAAAACAATTATTTAATGAATGTATGTATATATTTCTAGCTAGGAGGGCTGAAGATGGCTTTGTTGATCATAGCCGAAACGTTCCGAAATAAAGAGTGTTAACAAAATAGATGCTTTTTATTATTGGCTGCATCCTCTTTTTATATCATTGAAATATATAATAATTGGTTAGTAGTATTGTCAATGATATTTCATTAATAATCAGCTGTTTTTTTTTTTCAAATTCCTTTTATATATATTAAAAATTAGTTACCTTGAAGAAGTACTCGCAGAAACCCAAGTCTTCTGTCTTCAAAATCTAACCTACACCCAATCCCCTCTGTGGCTCAGTTGGCCACCTAACTCTTCAGTGGAGAGCCTCTTCTTTCTTGAGACGATCGCGAAACACGAACACTCCCGATAGACAGGTAAGTCTATATTTCAAAAAAGTTATCGATAACGGAACGGTGAAACGCGCCCACACCCAAGTAAAGTTGAAGAAGAAATGAAAATAGAAAAAAACGGTGTTAGGATGCGAATCCCGGTAAGTACAAGACCGGAGTCAAGGACCTGAATGCCTCAGTAAGAGTATGGTGAGGGTCGGAATGTATAAAAAAGCTAAACAACACCTATCCTATCCAAAGAGCGCACCACTCCGCCTCTAACCTACCCTCCACTAAAACATTCAGGCCAAGAATCCAGTGGACGACCGGTTTTCGATTGAAAGATTTAGATAATCTTTCTTGCAAAAAAACGCGTTAATAGAGAATCCTCTTTTTTCTCCTGAACATCAGTCAATTAGGGAATAGACATTCTTTTCTGGGAATCCCTATCCTAATCACCTAACGTTGCAGTGCCCCAATCACTGCCGTCCTATTTGGGAACAATGGGGAAAGAATAACAACACCTATGCCAGTATAAGAACATCATTCCCCAATCGAAAAACATTCAGTTGATACTCAGAGGATCCTGAGGCCTAGACCCCCCCCCCCCCCAAAAAAAGAAAGAAAGCGTGAGCGCAGAAATGTTTTATCTCCCCCTAGATTCTATATAATGTAGTATATCTAACTTAAAGGATTATGTGTATTTAACATTTAAAATAAGCTGAAAAAGAAAAAAGATAGAAAGAGATGAAGAGATACCCCAATACACATATCCTTCCTATGACTGATAAACCTAAAAGCTAAACACTTTGTTTTGTCTCATGAAGATGATGTCCCACGGTGGATGTTGTAATTTGCATTCGTAATAGAATACAAATTTTACAAGAAAACCTACTTACATACACATCCATTGTTATCCCACGATGTCTTCAATCGATGAATTGGGGCTCTGAAAAAAATGGTTAAATTAGGGATTCTGGAATGGAGAAAGAAAATATTAATACATCCTATTTTTATTTTTTAATCTATCTAAAATAAGTTATTGAAGTCGAATCAAAAAGAAAAAGAAATTTTGAAAAAACCTAAATATATCTAGCTCTGCGCCCCGCTAATAAAAATATACAAGCCTTAGTTGTACTGCAGGTGCTGGAAGCGCAGTTTGAGCCCTGAAGACAGGAGCAGCTAGCAGGTTCATGAGAAGTGAAGGCTGGCGATGACTCTTCTTACACTGTTTGCCATCTGAAAAATAAAAAAATAATATAATAAATAAATTTATTCTATTTAAGGTATATTTTTCAAGAGAGTTAGGGTAGGAGGATGGTTTTAAGCCCCAGTGGTCATTGATCTTCAATAATATTTTATATAGAAAAATTGTTTAATAATACTTTATATTAGGGAAATTGATTTAATTAAAAAAAAATCTTTGACTATCTATTTTCTTTATATAATTATTGCCTAATGTAATGTAAATGTATAGAGTGTTACATAAATAATGTACTAAATTTTTAAATTATCAAGTCAGTATTCATTCAAACCTAAATCAAAGGCATCAAATTGAGATGACTTAACTTGTTAGAAATGGTAAAGAAAAATTTTAATTCCTAACAATAAAATTTAATAAAAAAATTTATCTTTATATCTGATTTGATTTGAACTATCTTTAATTGATGATTGAATGCAAAATATTAGGGTTTGAGACAAACACCTTTGAGAGATTGACACTGGAGTCAATTTATATTTTCAAAAATAATACCGTGAGTTCAAAGAAGGACTTCTAAATCCACAATACTACTATATAGAAACATTTTGTAACAAATTGATTCTATTAAGGTCTTTACGGCCAATCTGAAATTCTATGTATAAAAATACCAGTATTTTTTAATCATTTAATCAAATGGACTTAGATAATTTTATTCTAAGGAATTTTGTTGACACGCTTCAGGTTGTATATACTTTATTATTCCTGTAACTTTTATACTTTCTTTATGTTTGTTAAAAAATTTATCATTAATTTTACTGTAACTAATGGTATCAATTTGGCCCTTTTGCAGTGTAAGAAAACAAATTTCTTTTATTTGACTGTAAACTCACTCGCTCCTTCTGTTATTGATTGTAGCCCTGATGACAGTCGTATATCTGACCAAAGCGTTGGCTTGAAGTGATTCTTAAACTTAAGCAAACCTAGCTGCAATTAATAACTTTTCTTTCTTCCTTACACAAGATCTCCACTTCAGCTATCCACCTCACTCTAATATATTTATTTAGTTTCCGCCGATATAGTTCGATTTCAAGATGTAAAATTTATAAGTAGTTTTCCATTTGATTTAGATCGGGTCTCCACGCTGGCCCCTGTAAAACTTGAACGTGGTCTTGTTTCTAGCCAGCTAAAAGTGCTACATCTACGGTTGGTATTAAGGACGAGAGCGTTATTCTCTTGTTGAAATATTATCTTCAAACGCTGACGAAAATGGCATACATTTCTTCAAGACTATTTTTCTATTCTTTCATGGATTCATTGTTTTATAATTGAGAAAGTCAAAGAAACTTTCCCCATTTGAGCAAAAGCTGCCCAACACATAAGCGATTGAGTAGTAAGGTAAGGAAGTAATTTTCATTCAATAGAATAATTACAGCTTTTTGGTCAAAAGGAAAGTTTCTTTGGCTTTCCCTTTCGCGTATCAAAATGAATTCAGAAGAATAGAAAAATGTCTAGAAAGGATAAATATTTTTGCCATATTTTGCGTTGTCGTCGCGTTTAAAGGATAACTTTTCAACAAGTTAACGCTCCTGTGCATACCAGCCGTAGAATCTTTAACATAGGGAAGTTTTCAATACCTACAGATGATAAAGAGTGACGCCGGTGCTAAGAAGATCATCCTCGATACCCAATTAAATGAGGCATTTCTGAATCGAGTACAACTCCAGGACCAGCTTTACGAAGCCCTAAAGCTTCTGCCTTGAAGAATCTTCTGAGTCTCACGCCATTTCTCAGCCCATTTCTCGGTCAAAACACTTAGTCCTGAGCCTCTTTTTGATGTAATCTATGCAAGCATGTCTGGTTGAACGGGCTGAAAAAATTACCTAAAATTAATAATTCTAATCAATGATAATTTTGAATTTTTACATATTACTGATTCATATAATATTTAAAAGGTGCCTTCAGAATGGTGAGTGAATAAATGCTTGCCTCTTCTGTATAAGTCGGGCATTTTAGAGAAAGAGGCCGAAACATGTCAGGCATTTATCTAGTTGAATTTTTCTCAATTTCCAAATATTTGAGAAGCACATGAAGTATATAATCATTAATATAGTAAAGAAAAAATTTCCAAAATTAAAAAGACGTAGAAATTAGCAGCTCTTATTTTATATACCTTAATATTTAAAGGCATCAAAATGATACGAGGGTGAGTCACAACTAAGGTAACAAATTCTCAACGGACCATATCGCCTGGTGAGATTCATAGTGGCGAAAGAAATTTTTGATTTAAACCTATCAAACTTTGTTTAAAAACGTCTTCTCTTTAGAGTGCCAAAGTGACGAAAATATATTTCCATTCTTTGCTATTGATTCTGGCCTATTCATTTGTTGCCCGGCTATTTAAAAGTATCTATATTATAATAAAGAAAAACTGAAAAAGACGTTTTTTTGATTAAGGTCACTTCTAGACCACCTAGAAGATATGGGGTTTTTGCATTCGATTCAGAGTCCTCTAAAACCAAATAGAAAAATCCAAAATCTTAAAACAGTTGTACCACTTTTTTTAAGAGGGGAAAAACTCATTTT
>JAKCPI010011729.1:0-14194 GCA_023213315.1 Euborellia annulipes | reverse complement strand
AATTAAATGTATATTTACTAATTAATACTTTTTCATCAAAAAAGAAAAAAAAATATTTTTTTTAAATTTACAACTTTTAGAATCAAATTCTTAAATATTATATTTAATATAATTATCCGAAAATTGTTATATCTATTTAAAATAAAAAATTATATTTTAGACAAGATATTTATATTCCACTGTTATTTAATTTTTTATATAAAACAAAAGAAAAAGTACGAAGAAAAATGTACAAATAATTAATTAATTAATCCAGACGTAGTATTAAAAATAATATAAAATTTTGAATATTGTATTGAAATACAAATCAGAGACTTTTTCAATACTCTTTGTTGAGTCTTGCAATAGATGCTCTCTCAAAAAAAATTGTACAATCAACGCTACAATCATCGGTCTCTTTAAAATATTTTTAATTTATACCATTTATTTGAAATATATAACTCCGTAAAAACAATTTATATGCCTGAAGCTTCAATATAAAATAGATTCTTTTAACTAAATGGGGGTTACCCTATGGGGGCCCCCCCGTTTGGAAAAAATAATGGGTTTGAATTATTTTAGTACATCTAAATATTATCAATACATATATTGTTTGATTTTAAATATTACAAATTTGTGTAAATAAAGTATTAAAAATCGAATAATTTAATTTATCAAAAAAAATTGATTTTAATTGGACTTTTTCACCCCCCCCCCCTCCCCCCGGTACCCCATATGATATAAACATATTTTTTAATTAGAAATTTTGTTTCTTTTAATGTCCGTCATTCTGTATTTAACTCAGACAAACAAACAACAAATACATGATTTTTGATTGACAGTATTTATTGCAAAACTAGATTTTTTTTTAAATAAAATAAAAGAAAAAAAAAAATAAATAAGTAAAATCCTAAATAACATATTCAAATATTTATATTTTATAGATAAACATTTTACTAAATTATAATTAATCATAATTATTAACTTTTGCCTTTTTTTAATTGTTAAAAATATATTTAAAAGTAAAGAAAAAATAACTTGAATTTTTTTTTCACTTTTAATCTTTTTTATCAAATCCTTCCCGGTTACCTTTATTATTCTTTGTCATTCCTTTGTTTCAAAGGTCCTTTCCATGCCTCCTATTTTACAATATTTTTGGAAAAAACAAGTTAAATTTCAAGATGTTGATATTTAAGGATCCTAATAGAAAGCTCAAGCTGGATTTTTTTCTCTACAAACTACTACTAAAGGAATAAAGGTACGAAAACATTCTCATATAACATATTTTCATTCTAAATATAATGAATTTGTAGATTCAAATATTAACCGAAATACGGCCGGTCAAATTAGTCAAAATTTTACATTTCGAGAAAATTTATCTTAATTTGACTGGCCGTATCTCGGTTTATATTGGGTCTACAAATTCGTTTGATGTACCAAAATTTAGTAAGTTTATTCGGATATTTTTTACATTTCGAGAAAATTTGTCCAACTTTGTCCGGCCGTATCTCGGTCAGTATTGAGTCTACGAATTGGTTTTATGTACCAAACTTTAGCAAATATAATGCTCTACAGCTTTGTATGGTGCTATGGTTCACTATGGTTCGCTTTTTCAAAATTTTAACCCCGATGAGGCACGGGTTAACATTATCTAATTTAGCCAAGACTTTGCCATTATCATTTTCTATCCAAAAGACAACTTTTAGGAGGTTCGGCCGAAAGAAATGAAAAAACTTTGTTTTTTGCAATCACCCTAATATACACGTTTTGAAGTCCCCCGAGTCCAAAAAAGTGGTTTTCGCAACATGGTCTGTGTGTGTCTATGAACAAAATATCTCAAGGACGAAAAGAGCTAGAAGGTTGAAATTTTATAAAGCTTATATATATATTTTTTTTTATTTAAACACTCACTTTTTTCCCACTCACACTCACATTCACACCAAGGGCGGATACAAGGGGGAGAGTAAAGGGGGTAATTACCCCCCCCCCCCCCGAGATTCGAAAAAATTCCTTTTTTTCGCAAAAAAATTTATTTTTAATGTAAAATTTTTAAAATTAATACTTAAAAATTTGATGTGTATTTATATTCTGGTAAACAAGTACAGAATGCGCTTTTAAATTACCGAAATTAAAAAAAAATAGTGTGCTGTGCGACGAGTCACACCAGATTACCCCCCCCCCCCGAGAAACACCTCTGGATCCGCCCTTGATTCACACATACATGCACACAGTCTTTTCGGCAATTTAGGCCATTTAAGACTTTAAACGATACTCGTATTTATAATATAGGTCTATTTATTTGGGATCCAGGCATTTTATTTGGTATCTAAATGGCTTAAATAAAATCCTCTGATTGCCTGGGATCTAAACCCGCGACCCTCGGTATAGAGGTGTGATCGAGTGACCTGTTGCAATGAAAGCACACCGAAGACTTTGATAAGCTAGCTGGTGATACCATGTTCGATTTTGGGGGGTCCACCATCAATATAAATCGAACAATTCATTAGTTAAAATGTAAAATTACAATGACTAACCTAACGAAGCTTTTACATTTTATCTCATTCATTAACTATGTCTCGAAATATAAGGAAAAAAAATAAATAGAATATCAATATAATTTAGCTCTGCAATATTCGGGGTTCTTCCATTATAACAGGCCAGCGGGCCCTCGACCACACCTTCATCAATGTCCCAGATGAGCTGGAGATCTAGGGTTTGATATCCGGGAGTCTGCCATTGAGCCCACCCAACAAAATAATTTTGCAAACCTCGATAGATGATACCATTCTTAGCTCGGTTAATTCGGGGTCCCTAAAAATTCGACTGAGTCATGTATTTTAAAAAAAAAAAAAAAAAAAAAATAAATTACATTCATTATTTATTCATGATTCACTGATATTGGATACCCTTAAAAACATATCTCTTGAAGAGGAAAATTTTTTATGTGATTTAAAACCAATTCAAAACATGCTCATGTCTCTTTTTTCTCATTTTAATAATTGAATGACATAGTTCTAATCTTCAGTGATTTTCATCCCTTTGGGCAATCGAGAGTTCAATCAATGCGAGTGGACTGGTGACGTCACACACACGCGAGATGACGCAATCAGTTTCTTGGAACTCCGGCTGCTGCAAGGCAGGCCGCCAAGGCCAGACAGATTTCTCTATTGAAAAGACAAAGATGATTTCTTCGCTAGGAAATTGATTATCAATCAGTTAATTTTTTTTTTTTTACAATATTATTATTTCATTTATTTATTATTAAAGTCGAATTATGTCAAAGATATTTTTAAGTTATTTTGAAACAACAAGAAGGAATATTTTCATTTCCTTATATGATGAAATAATATATTGGCCTACAAGCTATTCCTAAAATTCATTTAATGGTTTTTATAAAAATGAAATGAGCGATCAAAATTAATATGATAATCAATTTTGGGGGGCCCCTTAATTCGATGGGGCCCTAGGCGCGCGCCTAGTGCACCTTGCTTATGATCCGCCCCGATAACGATATCATCTGTCAGTAAGCCGTTCAACTTAGGAGTCGATCGGTAAATAAAATCTGTCTGTTACTATTGTTATAATTATAACCCGATCTGACAAATATTTTGCCATAAGCCGGAATCGAGCCCGAGTCATCTCCTCTTTCCCTCTCTGCAATTTCGAAAACGGTCACACTGTAAGCATTTAGTTTCACAACTACACGGGCTTGGCGTCTAGACAGGGGGGCTTCGCCCCCTTGTATCCCCCTCAAACTGGCTCGGGCCCTCCTGAGGCCGACCTCGCCTTTTTTTACTTTCTCTTACCTCTATATATATGTTAATATATAGAGAGAGAAAGTATTGGTTTCATGTCAAAAATTCGATGTCGAGATTTTGATGGATCTTCACGTTTTGAGGTCCCCTGAATCCAAAAAAATCTGGTGTGACTGGCGCACAGCACACAACTTTCTCTTACCTTCGGTAATCGAAAGTTGTGCACTGTGCTTGTCACACCAGATTTTTTGTGTCGACATGTATTTAGTTCCCGGCAGTAGGGAATATTTGAATTCAGATGTAAAATTTATAAGTATGGGAAAATATTTATATTTTGTTACCATGGCAACCATTTCTCCTATCTTTCCTATGAAGCACAAGAGTAAAGTGTGCTTCAAACAATTTTGTGGGCAAAACGAGAATATACATTTGAAAGAGCATCTAAAAAATAATTGATTTTTGAATTTTAATCAAAATCGTTAGAGCGAATTTTGAGAAAATCGAAAAAAACTGAAAAAGTACATCAGTAAAGTACTAGTACTCTTTGGCCGATTTTGATTAAAAGCTTATTTTTCCGGTCCCGGGGGTGTTTAACTTAAATATAAAATTTCAGCCTCATAGCTCAATTCCTTCATGCTTAAAATTTGACACACACCCACCCACCCACACACACAGACAGACCATGTCGCGAAAACCACTTTTTTGGATTCAGGGGACCTCAAAACGTGAAGATCCATCAAAATCTCGACATCGAATTTTTGACATGAATCCAATACTTTCTCTCTATATATATATTACATATATACATAGGTAAGAGAAAGTAAAAGTGGTTTTCGGAACATGGTCTGTCTGTGTGTGTGTGTGTGTGTGTGTCTGTGAACAAAATATCTCAAGAACAAAAAGAGCTAGGAAGTTGAAATTTTATATTAAAGTTAGGCACCCCCATGGGACCTGGCACGAAGCTTTTGAAAAAAATCAGCCAAAGAGTACTAGTACTTTACTGATGCACTTTTTCAGTTTTTTTCTATTTTCTCAAAATTTGCTCCAACGATTTTTTTTTAAATTCAAAAATCAATTATTTTTTAGATTCTCTATAAAATGTATATTCTCATTTTGTGATTGAAATCTTCTGAAGACCACTTTACTCTTGTTCTTCATAGGAAAGATAGGAATTTCTCCTATGGTTGCTATGGTAACAAAATATAAATATTTTGCCATACTTTTTTTTTTTTTTTTTTTTTAAACATTCACACTTTTTTCTCATTCACACTCACACTCACACACACATTCACACAGTCTTTTCGGCAACTTAGGCCATATAAGACTTTGACGATAACCGTTGTAATTAATATATCAATTTGGGGTTGAGGCATTTCTATTTAAGCCACCTGGTATCCAAATGGCTTAAATAAAATCATCGGACTGCCTGGGTCCGAACCCGCGACGTTTGGTATAGGAGGTAGGCACGCTACCTACTACGCCAGACCCGGGGGCTTTGCCATACTTATAAATTGTACATCTTGAAAATCGAATGTACCGTACTGTCGGAAACTAAATACATGTCGACACAAAAAATCTGGTGAGACAAGCACAGTACACAACTTTCGATTACCGAAGGTAAGAGAAAGTTGTGTGCTGTGCGCCAGTCACACCAGATTTTTTACTTTCTCCTACCTCTATATATATGTTAATATATAGATATATATATAGATTCATGTCAAAAATTCGATGTCGAGATTTTGATGGATATACACGTTTTGATGTCCCCTGCTGTCTGTTTGTCTGTCTGTGTGTGTGTTCAATTTAAAGCATGAAGGAATTGAGCTAGGAGGCTGAAATTTTATATTTAAGTTAAACACCCCCCGGGACCGGAAAAATAAGCTTTTAATCAAAAGCCAAAAAGTACTAGTACTTTACTGATGTACTTTTTCAGTTTTTTCGATTTTCTCAAAATTCGCTCTAACGATTTTGATTAAAATTCCAAAATCAATTATTTTTTAGAAGCTCTTTCAAATGTATATTCTCGTTTTGCTCTCAAAATTGTTTGAAGCACACTTTACTCTTGTGCTTCATAGGAAAGATAGGATAAATGGTTGCCCTGGTAACAAAATATAAATATTTACCCATGTTTATAAATTTGACATCTTAAATTCTAATATATTGGCGGAAACTAAATATATGTCGACACAAAAAATCTGGTGTGCAAGCACAGAACACAACTTTCTCTTACCTTCGGTAATCGAAAGTTGTGCGACAGTCACACCAGATTTTTTCATTATTTATTCCAATTCACAAATTTATTACTTTCTCTTATTATTAGTTAATTACATATTTTCCACTCCACCATAGTTATACTAATTTTACTGAAGTACTTCTCTTATTCAAACAAACTTAATCCCTAGAATATCAACATAGTTAATTATTATTTGAATTATATTGCGTGATATTTGATAATAAAGCACTCTGCGGAGGGAGGCAAGTGGGTGGCTATAAAGGGAAGACATCCATTTATTTATATATATTATCCTGTTCTAAGAAACGATGATTGTGCTTAACTGGCGTCTCGAACCGGGATCTTCCACTTTTAAACAGATATACTCACCCTTACCCCCAAAGCACCAAACCCAATTTTTTAAGATATCTCAGGAATACTGGCTTGACTTGGTTACCTAAATATTATTAATATATCTAAAATAGTGATCATTGCTCCCATTTGACTTAATAAGAAAAGTCCCTGGCCTCGCCTGGTCCATACTGGATCCGATTAACACCAATTAAACTGCACCGGATGCTTTAATTACTCAAAGAATTCCACTTTTGCTTGCTAAATATAGCTTAATAAAACTAAGACTTTTGACGTCATGATATTTAATCCAATTGTTTAAACTTGCAGGTGAGTGGGTGACAACTAGAATCCTTCAAATGAGTTTACATTTTTTTACTTTCTCTTACCTATGTATATATGTAATATATATATAGAGAGAAAGTATTGGTTTCATGTCAAAAATTCGATGTCGAGATTTTGATGGATATACACGTTTTGAGGTCCCCTGAATCCAAAAAAGTGGTTTTCGCGACATGGTCTGTCTGTCTGTCTGTGTGTGTGTGTGTGTGTGTGTGTGTCTGTGTGTGTTCAATTTTAAGCATGAAGGAATTGAGCTAGGAGGCTGAAATTTTATATTTAAGTTAAACACCCCCCGGGACCGACAAAATAAGCTTTTAATCAAAATCGGCCAAAAAGTACTAGTACTTTACTGATGTACTTTTTCAGTTTTTTTCGATTTTCTCAAAATTCGCTCTAACGATTTTGATTAAAATTCAAAAATCAATTATTTTTTAGATGCTCTTTCAAATGTATATTCTCGTTTTGCCATCAAAATTGTTTGAAGCACACTTTACTCTTGTGCTTCATAGGAAAGATAGGAGAAATAAATGGTTGCCATGGTAACCGAATTTAAATCTTTTTCTTTTTATTAGATTAAAAATCAATTATTATTTAAACGCCCATTTTTTTTTTCGGAGAAAACATATCTCTCTCTCTCACAAAACTATCTTCTCTCTTTCTACGCGTTTTAAATTTTTCTACCTTATCTTCGCATTTGGCCAATGTTAATTTCCTATAGGGATTTGTATGTTAATTTCGATTCAAAAGGGCGTCCCCTTTGGAACTTTTTACGCGTTTAAAATTTTTTTTTCCAATTCTTATGAAATTTTGTATTTATTTACGAATCTATATTGTGTATAAAATGTCCAAATATGAGATTAAAATTTTGAAAAATAACCATAGTTTATTTGAAGCAGTCAACATTTAAAATGCAAGTTTGAAACTAAGGTGCTATGGGAAACTAAATATATGTCGACACAAAAAATCTGGTGTGACCAGCACAGTGCACAACTTTCTCTTACCGAAGGGTAAGAGAAAGTTGTGTGCTGTGCGCCAGTCACACCAGATTTTTTATCTTTAATGATTTCATTAACTATTTTAAGAAACACTTCTCTGTTTTCCCATCACAGACATTTATTAAATAGTAAATATGTATTAAAACTTTCTCTTACCCTATATATGAATATAGAGAGAGAAAGTATTGCTATCATGTCAAAAATTCGATATAGAGCTTTTGATGGATATTCATGTTTTAAGGTCCTCTGAGTCCAAATAAGTGGGTCCCGCAAATTGGTCTGTGTGCAGGGGTGTAGCGAAGAGATTTTTCAGGGGGGAGAAGGCCAAAAATGCCAACTAAATTTGATCAATTTGCCAACTGTACCTACAATTAACGTTCTTTTTCATCCTAGATATATTAATTTACTAGAGGCTAAACCCGAATCTACCTAGTCGCTATATGACATATTTGAACGTTAAGTCTCCTCCCCCTTCACTTTGTATTTTAATATTAAAAAACTAAAGGATTAAACAAAATTTTTGATAGAATTTTGATTTTTGATTTTTGATGTATTTCAACTATCTGCATATTTTTAAGGGGAAACGACTTAATAAAATCTAGAAAATTCAAAATAAGAGTCGCTTTTGAGCAGATTATTTATTAAAATTTAATTTTCTCTATATCTCTAAAACTAAAGCTGATGGCGCAATTGATGGCATTTTTAGAATTAGCGCTAGCACATAACCAGGAATAGCCCTAAATTTAAATGCAACAAAAAAAATTTCTATTTCTATCAAAAACATTGTTTAATTGAAATTCCTTTTTACTTTCTCTTACTTACGAAAATGGCAACCATTTCTCCTATTTTTTCTATGAAGTACAAGAGTAAAGTGTGCTTCACACAATTTTGAGGGCAAAACGAGAATATACATTTTAAAGAGTATCTAAAAAATAATTGATTTTTGAATTTTAATCAAAATCGTTAGAGCGAATTTTGAAAAAAATCGAAAAACAAACTGAAAAAGTACATCAGTAAAGTATTAGTACTCTTTGGCCAATTTTGATTAAAAGCTTATTTTCACGCCCTAGGCGGGTGACTAATTTAAATATAAAATTTCAACCTCATAGCTCAATTCCTTCATGCTTAAAATTGAACACAGACAGACAGACAGACAGACAGACCATGTCGCGAAAACCACTTATAACGTGCTAAGTCACTTATCAATGGAAACATCAATGAAGTATACAAAAATTGGTTAACAAAATTTTATTTTTTATTTCATATTTTTATAACATTAATTTAATTTGGGGTTTAATTACAATGTAATTAAATTAATTTACCGGTCGATGGCTTCGCAACAACGCCGGTAAGGTGGGGTGTAACGAGTATCTAGCTTCGCTTCATTGAGACACAAAAGCCTTGAATCGTATTTATCAATTGTTGTCATAATTTAAATATTAGATATAATTTTATATTTATAATCATTCACATAATTGTTGAATAAATTATATTTAGAAAGTTTATAGTTTATTATATGCATTATTATATGCAAGTTTAATTTACGTTAATTAAAGGGGGAAGGGGGGAAAAATAAGAATGGACTCATCTGTAGTTGATGATGGTTGATTGGAGTCGCAGCCTCCAGTTGGTCCAGGAAGAACTCGTACTGGCTCTTTTCAAGGGCCCATGGCCACTGGTAGTCGAATTGGGAGCCACCAGGATTCATTTGTGATGCATAGCCTCCTCCTCTGGATAATGGTCCAGGGAGAGGATTGAGACGAGTTACCCCACTAACAGGGTGCTTGGGGGAGGCATAGCCTCATAATAAACTTTGACATAAGATAGGAACACAAGGCCTATTTGGGGAGGCGATGTGGTTGCCTTGAAGGCTGGTAGACAATTACAATTATTTATTTTATATAAAATCTAATTAATTAATAATACTAATAGTAATATTTCAATAACAATATTGAAATTAAAGCTAATTATTCCCTAATTGGGATTGTTGACCTGATTAAAATAATTTATTAAATAAATTATTAAATTATTTGTATATAAACAAAAAAAAATTAATGACAATTAAATAATTGAATATTATTTAATTTTCACTTGAATATTTGTGGGGAATAAAAATTCGGCGGGTCCAGATAAAGGGGAAGAGGGGTTGGCCAGGAGAAAATGCTCATATGGCTTTGACCATTATATCCCCGACGAAGAAGAAAAAAAAAAAAAATATTCACAATAATTTTTTTTTTTTTTTTTTTTTTTTTAAATAGTGAAATCTATTAACAAAATATCTATACAATTCAACAAATCTTTAACAAAACTTAAGCCGAGGGTATTCAGGCAAAACCAAGTTAACCCGATAACAATTAAACTTAGCAAATCATTTATTGATTGGCCATACTTATCTCTATCAACCATCTGACTTTACAACTGGGCTCCTCACTCATCTCAAAGAGACTAAACTATTGAGATGTCAGTCTTATTAGAATCAACCGTGGTTCCGTCTGCACACTCACAATTGAGGGGGAGACAGATTCTGCATTTCCACCTTTTTAATCCACGAAGAAAAGAGAAAGGCATGGTGTTGAAGTCCACTCTTGTGGCTCAACCCAATGCAAAACAAAAGGGGGTGCTGGACTCATTTTTGGGACAAGTGCCTATTCATGAGGTCACTTTCCATGATTCTCAGACACCATTTGTGGGTACTCTGACCCCATTGTGGGTACTATGACCCGTGAGCTATGCTCATTATTAATTATTTAATTGTTGGCACTTTGGCCGTTTAATTTACTTCCAAATGCAGACCTGACTCCTTCGAATATAGAGGGCTCGTAAATCCAACTAATCTTTTTCAAATAATTCCTCCACCCAACAATTAATTCACTTCGAGAAACTAGTGTATTCCCAATTATCCACTTCATAACAGTAATTTAAAACAATAGGATATTCGCAACCTCAGATTTACAGAATACCTCGGCATAAATTTTATCATATTTATTTTTTTTTATTTTAATAATGGTGCATTTAGGGCACCAAATGGCTTAACATTAATACATTTTTTTTTTTTTTTTTTTAGAATTTTAGATAACTTCCCTATTTCTCAATACTCTTGAAATAAAACATGATTTCATTATTTAAACACCTTATCAACTACACTGGCCTTTTTGGTTTAGGCCTAACTTACAATAATTGACCATTTGCCTCGTTGGCATAAAAAAAATTAAACTTAAACTTTACACTTCACTGCACTTTAAAGGGGATCATGGGAGGAAGCATTCTTTTTTTTTTTTTTTGAATGTTCTACCATCTTTGTTATTTATTTATAGGAGCATTCTTTATTGGAATGTTCATAGACTTTTTGTTTGAAATTAACATTCGGTATGTTAATGTTCATATTCTTTGTCTACGCTGTTTATTTATTATTTGGTTTTATTTATTTAGATTATTTTTATTTTTTAATACACAATTCTTTTCTATCCTGTCAACTTTGTTGACTACCACCACACCTCACTTGATAAAAAGAACGATTTTGAAATCATTCTACATTCCATCTAACAATGCAAAACAACAATCATTCAGGGCACATCAATATATGAAGAGAGCATTTCCAATCAACTTGACTCGTGCGTTACAATTCATTTCAACACTTTTAAGTTATATACTATATCTACTATGTTAAACATTCCCATTAAATAACAAAATCTAACCAACACTCATTCAAGTAATCAGTCCGTGAGAGCAAGTTACTGGTCTGGGTTAAAGGTCACATCCGGGAGACGGTTTCACGTAGATGCTGCTTTTGGCGAACTACTTTAAAACGCGTCCGATGTTTGTAAAATAATTTATTTAGCGCTAGGGCAGAGGGATGTCCTCGTATTAGACAAGAAACAACCTTTACACAATTTTCAACCACCGGAGGAGAGCTGACTGGACCGGCTGAGGCTTTTCCAGACTCAAACTTCTCATTTTCAAGGGTATATAGTACACGGGGATCATTAGTATTGAGCAGCGAGAGCGTCTCCGTTAACAAATCGGAAGAAGAAGACAATTTAAATGTGGCAGGAAGAGAAGACAGCGTTTCATAATGAGAGGACACAAAAGACTCGGTTATATAGCAACCGGGTTGAACGATATCAATGACAGGTTGCCTGGTAACATTTCCAAAGGCAAGGTTCCTGTTTGAATAGGCTGAAAAGATGGCTTTGATAGTGGATACCTTACATATTGAACAAGCTTGTGGGACACAGAGCGGGGGCACTACATCGATGGGAGGCTTTTTGAGTGGCTGAGTGCAGTCAATGGTTGGACGGCACTGGACTGACGGGGTAGGACTACCATCGACTTTGGGCAGTGGAGTAGCTGTAACCTCACAGGGTTCAACTACAGCGACAGGGTGGACTTGGGTTTGAACGAGAGCAGTTTCCAGAGCAAGACTGGCAGGTTCAATTGGGGATTCCAGCTCTTCAAAGTGGGAGACCGGAGTTAAGTGAACAGGTTTAGGCACGGTTACGGGGAGGACGCTGGGTGGCTCAAGAACACCCATGTTATAGTCTATTGTTGTGGTGCGACGTGGACATTGTCGGCTGTATAGGGCACAGTACCTTCAACTGAGGCGACGGGAATTTCGGACCACGCCGATCGCAGCCCCGGCCTGACTTGATCAAGCTTATGTTCGAGTTCTGTCTGTCGTTGATCTAAGCTCGATAATCGAGTTAACATTGCGGTATTGCTCTGATCCATAGACTTCCGCATATCTCGCAGGTTGACATCGATTTTTTGGTCCATCCTGGCCAACTGAGCAGCCGTATCGGCTCGCATGTCTAGCATGTCTGCATGATTTTGAGCGAACATTGATTGCAATTGGCGCCAGAGTTCGCTGTTATCGAGTGGCCGAGCCTCCCCTGTGGGAACCGGCGGAGTCGGGGCTGGTGTGACCTCCAAGATACCGACCTGAGAAGGCATGGTGGTTGGCACCGGAGTGGGCCCTGCTTTAGGCATTACCAGCGTAGGGGTCTCACCTGTGTGAAGGGGTTGCGGCCGTATCGGCGATTGGTCTCTTTCAAGAGGGAGTGGGGCGCAGGGCTCCATCTCACCGCTAGGTTCAGGTGTCAAAGTGGGAGGACTCAAACCTTCCTCACTATCTTTTGAGGTAGAAGGAGATACAGGACGCTCCTTGGACTTGCTCCTTAAACCATAACTATGGGTGGGGGCTTCAGTCATTTTAGAAAAAAATTAAAATTAAAATAAAATGATAATAATAAAAAAAAGACTCAACAAAATATCCAAACTCAACTCTAGATTGGACGGCACTCCACTAAATTGATGGCCTTGGTTCAAGTTAATTGAATTTAAATTTAAAACTAGCAAGCTAGGTGTGTGGGAATATCAACAAGAAAATTCAATGATCTCAATGGCTATTGTGTCTCGGGCTGAGTCCTTTAAGAGGTGGCGTGAATGTAAATAAAAATTGATGCTTCCATTGATGACTTAATTAAAACATAATTAATTAATTACTCATTAATTAATTATTAGCCAATCATTCACTAATCCCAGCTGTACCTCCACCATATAACGTGCTAAGTCACTTATCAATGGAAACATCAATGAAGTATACAAAAATTGGTTAACAAAATTTTATTTTTTATTTCATATTTTTATAACATTAATTTAATTTGGGGTTTAATTACAATGTAATTAAATTAATTTACCGGTCGATGGCTTCGCAACAACGCCGGTAAGGTGGGGTGTAATCGAGTATCTAGCTTCGCTTCATTGAGACACAAAAGCCTTGAATCGTATTTATCAATTGTTGTAATAATTTAAATATTAGATATAATTTTATATTTATAATCATTCACATAATTGTTGAATAAATTATATTTAGAAAGTTTATAGTTTATTATATGCATTATTATATGCAAGTTTAATTTACGTTAATTAAAGGGGGAAGGGGGGAAAAATAAGAATGGACTCATCTGTAGTTGATGATGGTTGATTGGAGTCGCAGCCTCCAGTTGGTCCAGGAAGAACTCGTACTGGCTCTTTTCAAGGGCCCATGGCCACTGGTAGTCGAATTGGGAGCCACCAGGATTCATTTGTGATGCATAGCCTCCTCCTCTGGATAATGGTCCAGGGAGAGGATTGAGACGAGTTACCCCACTAACAGGGTGCTTGGGGGAGGCATAGCCTCATAATAAACTTTGACATAAGATAGGAACACAAGGCCTATTTGGGGAGGCGATGTGGTTGCCTTGAAGGCTGGTAGACAATTAAATTATTTATTTTTTTATATTACATCTAATTAATTAATAATACTACTATTAATATTTCAATAACAATATTGAAATTAAAGATAATTATTCCCTAATTGGGATTGTTGATCTGATTTAATAATTTATTAAATAAATTATTAAATTATTTGTATATAAACAAAAAAAATTAATGACAATTAAATAATTGAATATTATTTAATTTTCACTTGAATATTTGTGGGGAATAAAAATTCGGCGGGTCCAGATAAAGGGGAAGAGGGGTTGGCCAGGAGAAAATGCTCATATGGCTTTGACCATTAT
>JAKCPI010011728.1:0-17332 GCA_023213315.1 Euborellia annulipes | reverse complement strand
GGTTATTTTTTGAATTTATTGTAAAATAAAAATTATCGCGCACCTAAAATAAATTTTCAAGAGAAATACACGTTTTAAATTCTCTTCTATAAAGAGTAATAATCTCACATTGATTCAAATTATATATTTGTGTTCCTTACAATCATAATGTAACATTTAAAAAATTGGTTATAAGCATACTTATCGCAATGCCTGCCTTCGGTGGATCTTGGCTCCCTATACAAATTTCAAGGTTTCCTCCCAATCCCTTTTTGGACAGAAAACTTTAATATTATCAATATAAATAATAATAATCCAAATACAAATAGTCCGAAGTGTCTCTCTAATAATTGAATAAACATTTACCCGAAAAGAAAATTCGTTAAAAGGTTTATTATTTTTTTAAATTAGAACATCTATTGACTAATTAAATGAGAAACTTTTGTCCTTTTAAAAAGAAATAGATTTTAGCCTAATTACAATTTCTAATTATAAAATTAGGTCGTGTTGTAATTTAATCATGAATTTTTTAAATAAAGTTGGACCAGCCAGCTCAAAATAATCCCAATTATAATTATAAATATATTTATTTAATAAAAGAGAAAGTAAAAAAAGAGTTAGAAAAAATATCGCAAAGATAAATATTTGTAAAAATGCATTGAAATAAAAAAGAAAGTGAAGGAATTTTTTTTTAAGTTAACCAAATGGATTAGCCGTAAAAAAGAAACCAAACAAATAAGATGATTAATTGATTTGGAATATTTTTTATTAAATTAACTCCTTGGTCTTGGTCTGATAAGAAAAAAAGCAAATTTTTGAGTAGGATGCATAGAAAAAATATTTTAATTTTAATATCACCCAAAAACAAATTTCCAGAAAGAGAAATTTTACACTTAATTATTCAAGAAAAATAGTAATAATGTTTTAATTAGATGAGGAATAACCCTAACCACCCTCTGATTTCATTATTAAAAAAAAAAAAAAAAGAATAAATTGCTAAGTAAAAAATATAAAAATAAAATTTTAACCCTTTTATGAATTTATGAAAATGAAATGTGCAAATAATAATTATAGACAGATGAGATAGGTGTGTGTGTAGCAATTTATTCTCACGCAATAGAATAGAAATCAAGTAGTCTAATTTATAGATAGATAGAGAGGAAGGAGCTCAACCAACTGATTCCTATATAAACTTTAATACAACTTGTTTTGGTTACATTCTTCTATTAGAACAAAATAATAAAAAAAAAATTATCTTTTTTTTAAAATACTTCTCACCCCAATATATATTTATTTATTAGAGAAAATTGGATTAAAGAGAAGTTATAGGAATTTTTAAATTTTATAGTTAAATTTTTTCATAATCCGGAAAAACAAAATATTCAAAAAAAAAAAAAAGGTAGGCCTACAGTCCCATTCAAAATAAACTTTTGGAAGCTGAGTCAAAAGAGAGAGAGAGAGAGAGAGACCTTTACAAGAAAATGTAATTAATATTTGTGATAGAATTGAAAAAATTGAAATAACTTATCAAGTACGGAGAGACTTACGAAGTGCGCTGAGATGGAGTGCCCAAACGACAAGGTCGGTGATGAAGGGAGAAGTCGACCTCTAGTGATTCTCACCCCTGTAAAAAATAAAAATTATTATTTTCTTCTAATCGTGTGATGGGTGTATACAAAAAAGAGTTTACAAAAAAATAAAAAATAAAATTGATAAACGATTTTTTTACCCTTATTTTAAAGGAAAAATATTAAAGATGGTACACCCTTTTACACCCTCTGGTTTCAAGTTTTAAGACAAAGGATAATTTTATAAAATGTTTTAAGAAAGAAAATATAAAAATAAAATGTTAACCCTTTATGCAAGTGAAATATGCAAATTATAAATACCTTTTGATTGTGGAGAGAGTGTGTGTGATGTTTTATTCTCACTAACAGAATCGCACTGGAGAAGAGGCACTTTGCAGAGAGATGAGTTCAATCGACTGGCCCCTTGACCCCCTTGACGCAGATGGATTTGCTTTTTTTAAGACCTCTCTTCTGAAACAAAGAAATATTTATTTATTTTTGATCGTCTTCTATCATCATATTTTAAATATTCAATAAAGAATATTTTATTAAATAATTGTTTTATTTTCCCGTAATCCTTTCCTTTCTCATGTTTAAATATAATAGTATATTAGTATGTTTATCGAGTAATTAGCTAAGCTTCAAATGGGGAATTAATACAATTTTAATTAGAATTTTTACCTCAATTCATTCAGATAATGGATTATTAGAAAATAATTTTTTTTTTTTTAATTAAGTACTTGCTTTGTTTCTAATTTGAAATGTATAATAATTCTTTTTTGTCCAATTTTCTTAAGGGTTTGTTTCTTTTTGATAATTTGTAAAATAGACTGAACAATATTTTTTTTTAACAAATCTTTCTATTCAAAAAAAAAAAAAATTGAGTGATTTTTATGGAAAATTTTATAGAAAAGAATAGATGAGTCAGGTTGATGAGTCAGGGCCGGATCTAGGGGGGGGAGGGGAGGGGCATTGGGTGCGTGTGCCCCGGGCGGCAGATATCAGGGGGAGGCAATTAAAGAAAGATTTACTAAAAAAAGGTAAAATGATGTGAATTTTGTATAGAAAATTCTAAGGAGGGGGCGGCAAATTAAATTTTGTCCCCTCCTAAAAAATCTCGTAGTTTCGGCCCTGAGATGAGTAGGCCTATATATTAAAGTAATTTACCTCATCCATCCCTCTCGATATATTTAATTATTAATTGATAAGGGATGAAGAATGGAGTTTTTTTTTTTTTTTTAGAAAAATAAAGAAATTTTGAAATTGTTTGTCCCCTAAATTAAATGATAAAAATTTTTATATAATTTATTTGGTTCAATGGATATTTTAACCCACCACCTCCAGAAAAAAACCACCCCTATTACTACATTACCTTATCGGTCGAAGAGAAAAAAACTTTTATTAGATTAGACAAAAAGTAATTATTATCTCTTTCACATTACAAACAAATCAAATACGTAGCTAGTTAAAAAAAAATAGCGTAAAAACAAATTAGTAAACAATACTTTTTCTTTCTATAGGGTAAGAGAAAGTAAAAATCATCTAATTGCTTAAACTTATAATTAGAGGTGGCGAGTGGAGAAACTGTTTAAGAAAAGAATGCATTCAGACCAGTGGCGGATTAATGCAATTTTGTCGGGAGGGGGCGGTTTTTTTTTTATTTTTTTTTATTTAAGGACTTTGTGGACATCTATGGCCATTTAGACCCCTTTCCTATTTATTTAAATTGATTGGTAACAAATTCAATTGAAATTAAAGCCCAGAAATCATAATTTCTTTAGAATACTAGTTTTTATAACATTGTTAATTTCTTCTCGGAGAGGGGGGGGGCGATCACCTCCTCGCCCCCCCCCCTCCTTTAATCCGCCCCTGATTCAGACAGTGAAAAAAATTCCACTTATTACACTGACAAGAGATCAAAGTTAAGAATTTCTATTTTCAATTATTTAATAATAATTTCTTATTAAATATTATAGGGGAGCTAAATTCTCTGTTAGGCGGGTGGAGGGTGAGTCGAGAGTAATCCATTTGTTTAAATGTAAAGATTTTACAAAAAAAAAATTTCCTATTTTAAATTTCATTTTTAAAGAAAAATACTATTTTGATTATTAGAAGGGATGATTTACATCCTTTATCACCCTCCACCCTAGGGTACACGACTCTATCATGGCGTTGTATTTAAAAATTGGATAATTTTATAAGTATATTTTAAGAAAAAAAAAATTGAAAATAGAAATTTAATTAATTATGCAAATGAGATATGAAAAGATTCATTACCGTAATAATTAAGATGACCAGACGGGGGCTAACGAGTTTGGTGGATGAACCTCTTATTTGCGCACACAATATAAAACGCACAAGGGGACACTGAGAGAGGAGAAAGCCCAAATGACTGACTCAACTCACTCAAATACATTTAAAGCCAGGCAGATAGGCAACAAGCAAAGCAGGCATCGATCGATAGAGAAATAGCATTGCCCTCTGAACGAAATTATAAAATAAGTTCTCTATTTATAAAAATTCTTTTCACTTGCAAACTAACGGGGTTTTATTCCGTTGGAAATAAATTCGAAATTAAATAACTATTAAGAGACTCCCTTTATTTACCCACCCTTAAAACTCATTGCAATTTAAATAAAATACTTCCAAGTGTTATTTATTGTATTTATTTATTTATTAGGGATAAATTCGAAGTGAAATAATTTTTATAAGATTCAATTTATTTACCAACCCCTATTATCGTTAAAAAATTTATTAAGTATTATTTTTTGAATTTTTTGTATAATTTCTATAGCCTACTGTTGAATAAATTTGTAAAATTGATTGTATAATAATATTTGTTGATTATTTTTTGACGTGACAACGTCTTACAACGCATGTGTGTATAGTGGTCGGGTATGGAGGCATGCACGAAAAAGTTTCGCGCCTTGAATAATTCCTCTGTCAAAGAGGTGTAATTATGTGGAATAGAGGGTTAGAAAAAATGATTGATTTTTCAGCTAAAGATTTCACCATTTATTTTTTTCCTATCATTTCATTTTACCGCGTTGCGGTAAATTCTAATTTGAAAGTTTAAACCACTGTATATTCCGAACGGCTAATCAGATCAGACTAAATGGGATGTCATTTTGTGCAGAAAGAAAAACTAAAAGAATGAATAAAAAAAAACCACGATTAATTAACTCTAATATCAAATTTTTTTTCTCAAAAAACCTCATTTTTTTAGGCAAAAAATTATCGAAAAATAGCCCTTATTGTGCAATGCATATCTACTGGACCATATAAGCTACATTAATACTAAATATATTTTTAGAAAGATTAGTTAAATACGCCCGGAACTTTTTTTATTTTTTTCGCATGAGAGCACTAGGCGGAAAATCGTCATTAGAAAGTTTACCCCACTGTAGATTCCAAACCGATAATCAAATCAGACTAAATGTCAATTTGTGCAAAAAGAAAAACTCTAATTGACTATATAAAAAAATCGAGAATAATAAACTCTCAAATCAATTATTTTCAAAAAACCTAATTTTTTAAGCAAAAGTCGCCCTTAATTGATAAAAGTATGGCCACAGCTGTCCTATATTGTTACTGTGAAAATGTATCAACGTCTTTGTTAATGAAAAAAAAGTACGAGTAAAAAAAAAAAACATACTTTCTCTCTATATATTTCAATATAGGTAAGAGAAATTAAAAATAGTTTGAAGTCAAGAACAAAACGTTGTCAAGTTAAAAAGCCACCGGCTGTGGAGAAGAAACAGCCAACACAAAATTTTTTATTTTTAAAAAGAAAATCGAATGATTTTAATGGAAATTTTTTATAGAAAAGAACTAAATTGTTATGAGTAAATGAAAATAATTTGCCCCTACATCCCCCGCGGCATAATTAATTAACAAGGGATGAGAGGATTGACTTTCCACGATGTTGCCTTCCCATCAACCCCTACATCGAGCATTCAATTTATAGGCACAAATTCCCTAATATACGCCACACCCCACCTTCCACCAGCTCTAGCAAGGGCGGTCCTAGCCTTACATTTTGGGGGGGGTCACTGTTTTTTTTTTTTTTTATAGTATAAATAAATGGGCCTGGACCCCAATACATATATATTAATCAAATATGAGTATCGTTTAAGTCTTAAATGGCCTAAGTTGCCGAAAAGATTGTGTGAATGGGAGAGTGAGTGGGAGAAAAGTGTGTGTTAAAAAAAGAAAGATTTTGGGGGGTCACGACCCCCTTGACCCCCCTCTGGGACCGCCCTTGAGCTCTAGAAATCCTGAATTTGCTCTTCTATTGTTACTTTTAAATTTTTTATATAATAAAAATATAAATATTTGAATTAATATAGATATAATTTATATTATTATATAAAAAAAATTAAAGTATTTATTCATATTTTATACTCACAAAAATTTGTAGCTTTCTGTCACGTCAACGGACACGAAGGACAGGCCACCAGTGCATTCTTGCAAGTTCTTGATCCATCAAGATGCGAATGTCTGCAAATAAAAAATTCATTATTATAATTATTGTTAAATAAAGCTTGGAAATGATATTATTATGTAGCTTAATTAAATTAATAAAAAGTGATGTTAATTTTTAAATAGCTAAAGTCATTTATAATAAAAATCCCAAATCATAAACTCACCACTAATTAATAAATACAATTGGCTCAACTTGTAATTAATAATACATTATAATATAAATAAAATTGCCTTCTCAAGAAAGTTAATGTATTTTATCTAAAAAAATTTTCAAAAATTGATCCAATTATAATTTTTAAATTGTGAGTCCATGATTTAATTAAACATTTTCTAATTGACAAATTATTTATTTATAAATAATTTTCTTGAAAAGGCTCCAGGTGCAAAGGAAGGTAAAAAATAAGTGACATAAGGGTGTATCCGGGGGGTGAACAAGTTCCAAAAAAATCTAAAAAAATGTCTACTCTTAAAATAAGTAAAATAAATTCCTGAGTTCACAGAGCCACCGTGAATTAAATGAACAATATTATTAGAGATTGCAGGGGAGAGTTTTCAGATTAAAAATTAAACACTTACAAAGTCGAATGTTTTCAGAAAAAGACGATGTCTAAGTTGAGATATCTTGATTTATCGGCCTGTTTCTTTTGACAATAAACTCCATATGATTCTTCCAGCAAATAATCTCTTAATTATCGGGAGATTTTCACTCTTCGTCTTCATTAACTGGCTCTGAGTTGTCCCTTTTTAGTCTGAAAAAATATAAAAAAAAGAATATATTTAAAAATGTAGTTTTTTCCAATAAATTATTAGTATTGATTAAATTAATGAATCGCAATTATGCTAGGGTTGTCTTCTAATTTTAATTATAAATAATTATATTTTCCTGTCAACGAACGAAATAATTAAAAGGTATCCTAACATAAGAAATCGCAACTAAATAAGTTATATTCAGAGTTTTTTCCTTAAAAAAATTTAATATTGGAGGGTTTTTTTAATATAGCTGGTTAGTTGATGTAGTAGAAGGAGAATAGAAAGAGAGCAGCTAGTTTTATTTTCATTTATTAAACCCTCATTGCTGACGTTTCGGTCCTGTTTAATAGCTTTGAGGATGGCCCTAAACAGGACCGAAACGTCAGCAATGAGGGTTTAATAAATGAAAATAAAACTAGCTGCTCTCTCTATCTATTCTCCTTCTACTACATTAAAAAAATTGTTTGCAAACTCTAATAGTACTTCAAAAATATGTAATTATAATTTGAAAAATAGTAATGAGAAAAATTTTTATTTTTTAAGATATTATTTAAGTTCACTGGGATTCGAGTCAAAAACGTTAAGAAATTCTCTTTTGTTTGGAATAAAGTGAAAATTAAAAACGGTGATTTACCTCTTTTTATGTAGCTGCATTTCCGTATGATTTATCCATCCCTCGTGATGCCGAATTCCTTATCAGGAGATCCTGGAACAAAGATTTGGATTATTTGTCATTTCTATTAAAATATTAAATATATTGGCTGTATCATTTCTTTTCTTTTTTATTTGATTTAAACTACTGTATATCTCTCTAATATTAAATAAGTCATATTTTTTAAGTGAATTTTTATTTAACCTAATATCCTAAAATTTCCTTATTTATTTACTATCTACTGTATATATATATTTCTCAGACGAGTTAATCCATGCTACAAGAGATTGGCAGCGGTCAGAGAAAACAAAATAAAATATTATATTATACATAGTAAGTAAAACTATTCCAGCTCGACTGGGCTTTAAAAGTTTTAGATAAAAATAATTCATCCCTTGATTAAAAAAATAAATATTTTCAAATATTTTAATAAAAACATTGAGAAATTAAAATAAAACTCTGCCATCAGAACAAGAACTCAGTCATCGTTCTCAGGGGCAAAATTGATTTGAAAATTAAATAGTGATTCAGATAACATTTTTTTAATTAATAATTTTTTTTTTCCCAAAGGGACATTTCCTTAGATAATTTAAATTATATTATTATTAATCCTCCTCCCCCAACTATTTCTGACTTTCCACGATGTTGCCTTCCCATCAACCTCTACATCGAGCATTCAATTTATAAACACAAAACCCGGTCAAATTCTCTAATATATTTAATTAAGAATTGAGAATTAAAAAATTTTCTAGTTTTCAAACCACGAATTGATTTTAATAAAAGAAAAAAAAAATGAAATTTTAATATTAGAGTCCTAGACTGAATAGATAAAATACTAAAATATATAAAAGAAGTTTTATACCGTTCAACGAAATTTTCCTTCTATTTTAAAAAATTATTAATTAAAACGAAAAAAGATCATAAGTCAAACGTCATAAATAATAAGTGAACATTTTTTTTAAACCAATTAAAATTTTTCAAATTTAAAAATGTCAATTAACTTAATTAAAAAATTCTAAATATGGTTTACAAAGATTTAATTTACAAAAATATATTAATTAAAATCAAAATTAAAATGATGGACCCATATTCATGGGGGTACAGCTCTATGGGAAGAATGTTTATGTTTCTTTTAGTTATATGACAAGTGGCTAGATGGCAATACTAGGCAAGTTCAAAATTTTTCCTGTAGTTTATCCCGTTCCATTCGCCAACAAAATAACATTTTTTCATAAGTTTAATAACAAATATATTCTTAAACGGTATGCAGTTCGGTTTCTTTCGATTAAAAAAAATATAAAACAACTAGGGAATTCTCGGCTAATGTCAAAAGAGTGAATTAGTGAAGTATGGTGAAGTGCAAGCCAGCAGTGGCGTAGCAAGCTTAACTCGCGCCCCTCCCCCCCCCATTCGAAAACCATATTTTATATGTAAATTATACAAAATTATTATATTACACTGGTACCAAATTTAATACCAGAAATCAATTATAATAAAAATAAAAATTATCCAGCAATTTTTTGTTTTGAGGACTATTTGGCTCCCCTTTTTGAGTAGCGCCCGGGGCATGATGACCCGCCTTGCCCCCCCATCAGTCAGTAAAGTACTAGTACTTTTTGGCCGATTTTGTTTAAAAGCTTATTTACACGAGTTCGAAGGGTGCCCTAATTTAAATATACTTTAAAATTTCAACCTCCTTGCTCATTTCCTTCATGGTCAAAAATGTCCACACACACACACACACAGAGATATACTTATTAGAATGATGAAGGAAGAGAGGATGTCAGCCACTCTCTTCCTTCATCATTCTAATCGCTGAACAGCCACTTCTATTATCAACATCTTCAAGATATACCAATTTGCGGGACCTACTTTTTTGGACTCAGGGGACCAAAATCTCGGCATCAAATTTTTGACATGATAGCAATACTTTCTCTCTACATATATTTTATATATAGGGTAAGAGAAAGTAAAAACAAAAATCTGGTGTGACTGGCGCACAGCACACAACTTTCTCTTACCCTTCGGTAAGAGAAAGTTGTGCACTGTGCTGGTCACACCAGATTTTTTGTGTCGAGATATATTTAGTTTCCCATAGCACCTTAGTTTCAAACTTGCATTTTAAATGTTGACTGCTTCAAATAAACTATGGTTATTTTTCAAAATTTTAATCTCATATTTGGACATTTTATACACAATATAGAATCGTAAATAAATACAAAATTTCATAAGAATTGGAAAAAAAAAATTTTAAATGCGTAAAAAGTTCCAAAGGGGACCCCCTTTTGAATCGAAATTAACATACAAATCCCTATAGGAAATTAACATTGGTCAAATGCGAAGATTAGGTGGAAAGTTTAAAACGCGTAGAAAGAGAGAAGATAATTTTGTGAGAGAGAGAGATATATATGTTTTCTCCGAAACAATTACAGGCAGAAATAAAATAAAAATAAATGGGAATTTAAATAATAAAATTGATTTTTAATCTAATAAAAAGAAAAGATTTAAATTCCGTTACCATGGCAACCATTTCTCCTATCTCTCCTATGAAGCACAAGAGTAAAGTGTGCTTCAAACAATTTTGAGGGCAAAACGAGAATATACATTTGAAAGAGCATCTAATAAATAATTGATTTTTGAATTTTAATCAAAATCGTTAGAGCGAATTTTGAGAAAATCGAAAAAAACTGAAAAAGTACATCAGTAAAGTACTAGTACTTTTTGGCCGATTTTGATTAAAAGCTTATTTTGTCGGTCCCGGGGGGTGTTTAACTTAAATATAAAATTTCAGCCTCATAGCTCAATTCCTTCATGCTTAAAATTGAACACACACACAGACAGACAGACAGACAGACAGACAGACCATGTCGCGAAAACCACTTTTTTGGATTCAGGGGACCTCAAAACGTGAAGATCCATCAAAATCTCGACATCGAATTTTTGACATGAATCCAATACTTTCTCTCTATATATATATTACATATATACATAGGTAAGAGAAAGTAAAAAGTCTATTGCGATTCGCACCTAAAAAAGGGTCAAATGATTTTAGCAAGAGGAAAAATGAGTGATTGTGACTCATCAGGAGGGAAAGTTTACTAAAAAAAGATAAAAATGATATGAATTTTGTATAGGAAATTTTAATAAAAAGTTCAAAACAAATTTCGGTTTCGGTTACGGCCGAAATTAAGATTATGGCCGAAATTCTGTTTCAGTTTCAGTCACGGCTGAAAATCTGATTTCGGTCGGAATCTAGAAAATATATAATAGAACAAAAATTATAAAAGCTCTTCGGAGAATAATGTGGGTGCATATGACTTTAATGTTTGTATATTATTATTAATTTTAAATATTCAATTGAAATAAATAGGGATGGGGTCTAAATGGCCTTAGATGACGAAAAAGACCTTAAAAAAAAATTTTAATAATGCTCACTTATTGGCGAACTGAGGGGCTGGCAAGAGAGCGAGCAAGCAACAGCCACCAAGATCGTTGCTGTTAAGCAATACCAAGCGATGCAAAACCTCGGTTGGGAGGCAATCAGTAGCCAACGGTATAATAATTTAAAATAAATCCAAATTAAAACCCCTTATGTCCTCTGCAGACGAAAGGGAGAAATAAAATTTTTTTTGATAATTTACTCAGCCTCTTATCGAAATAAACTCTTCGAGATGAAACCAGCTATTGAGAAAAGTTGCCGACCACTAAGAAATAATCGAAAAATGAAAGAGAAGTGAAATAAGAAATATTTTATTTTTTACATATTTATATTTTACAATACATTATTTTTCAAATGTCCTCACTAATGAATTTCTCATCTTGGATTCCATATCTTTAGTTTTTTTGTCTTTCGCCTTTTTTGTTTCCCTCTGAAACAGAAAAAAATATTAGTTGAGTTGTGAGTAATAATAGAAGAACATTTTGATGAAACAGAGAGAGAGAGAGAGAGGGAGAGAGAGAGCTGTATTTCGTTTTTCGGATTCATTCTGCGCTGAATCAATAGGGACAATATTTATTTAATGATTGAGCCCTTGGCCCTCGCTGAGGCTCGAGTGCTCTGACTAATCCAAAGCAAACAGAGCTGTCTGCCTGTATTTCGTTCTTTCTAGCCCTAGCGAACAACCAACCTCAACTATAGTCTCCCTTTTTCCGTTAAATTTTAAGAATAGATTGATAAGCCTACCACTCTTTTCTAAGGAAAAATAAGAAAAGATCTTTGACTGGTAATTGAATAAACCAAAAGAAAAGAATCCCGGGTGTGAGATGGAAGAGAAGATACCAGGTAACTCGTGGTCGTAGATTTTAGTTCAACAATCAAGAGTTACCCTTAGGATAAAAAAAGACTGCGTAAAGAAATTAATGCAGCACTAAATTTTATATTAGACAATGTAATTCTTCTTCTTCCTGTCTTCGCCTTTTCCCGCGATGCGGGGTCGGCGGACCTCACTATTTCCCTCCAAACCTATCAAGCATTTTCCGACCGGAAGAAATAGGACAGGCCGGCCCGTCGTACGGTCTGACGCCTGTTGAAAAGAGGAAGGAAGAGACAGACATACAAATTACTGAAGGACTGTCTGTCCCAGCTGGGGCAGCTCGTGATTGCCATCCACGTACCCACAAGATGTGGGCCCCTGAGCGAATTAGTCAATGAATTAAATTACCATTTACTTCCAGTCAAAGATCTAGATATCCTCGTGGGCCATGAGATATTTTTAAGGAGGGAGGAGGGCGAAATTTCTGGTGTAAGTGAGACGGAGAGGCAGAGAATGGCTCATTAAAGAAGGACAGTTTAAATAATTTATCATATTAGTATTTATAAATGTATAATTAAAATCATTACATTAATATTTTTTGTCAAGGGTCCGGTGGCCTAGAGCAAAGGGGTAGCAGCACACCGATACCCCGGGAAAGCTAGAGATCCTGGGTTTGATTCCCGTGGGTCATGAGATGTGTGGCTCACCAACAAATAAACATACTTATAATATTAATATTTTTTCTTTGACTGAAGTAGTCTCCTTCCCCAGAACGTTTGGGTCTCACCCTTTTCCCTTTCAAAAAACCCAGAATTTGTTTATAGGGTTGATACAAAGAAAAAAATGATTTTATTGCATTTACTTTGTATTAAGAACAAAAAGCAATCTTAAAAACTATGGGTCTGATTTGAAAAAAGTCAATGCTATCTATTTTTGACCTTGTTTTAGGCCTACAAGAGTCAATTTGGATGAAAACTGGATAGTTTTAGCCTTAAATCGAACTAAACCTTCAGTTTATCTCTGTATTTATTTTTCAAGAAAACTAAAGTTGAAAAAGCTCGTAAAGTATAATTATAAAAGAAATACAGCCTTGAAGCAATGGACACCTTGTATATAATTTTAATAATTTAAATAATTTTCGAGACCTATTAAATATATTCATTTGAATAAGATATTTTCATGAATACCTCAATTCAGATTTGACTAAACACTAGGAACTACTCGAAATATTTTTTTAAATATAATTTTATATAATCGAACTGAAAAATACGATTGACAAATAAATAAAAGAAATATGAACAGATTTATGCTGAGGAACTTTGACAGATGAAACAATTTAATCTATCCCTATTCGTTCTATTAATTATGTTTTATTTGATGTAATTTTAAGAAATAAAAGATTCTACATAATAAATTTCTAGTTTATTGTAGTTTGGAATTAATTTAGTCCGATTGTGGACGAAAAACAAAGGGAAAGCTTAAAGTTTTAGGGAAAATCTTGAAAATTCCCAAAGTTGAAAGGCGATGGAAAAAATATGACCTCTATCAGAGGCGTATAAGGGGAGGGGGGCCGAGAGGGGCCCGGGCCCCCGAAATTTCCTAAATGCATATACATATATAGGAATATAGAGCCAATAATCGGTATCCCCCCCCCCCCCCCGAAATGTTTGCGCGGCCCCCGTAGCGCGAAAATGTAGGCCCTAAAAAAGGGAATGTTCCGCGAACGGAAAAATTTTAGGTTCCGCGGGTGGCAAAAATGTTCCGCGGGCGGCAAAAATTTAGTGTCTCTAAAAAAAAGGTAAAATATTTTTTTCGGGCAGGAAAAGTAAGCGATTTTATTCTTATGAAGGTAGGGAAATGTTCACTCCAGAGCTGCTTGGGAGTCATTTGTGTGTATTAAAAATATGATTTGCAAAATAAATTATTTTAATGTGGAAAAAAAAAAATTAATTTCCACGATTAAGTCATTAAAAAAAATTATAACCTTCTGTCAGATAGTATAGTTTTTTTTTTTTTTTTTTTTAAGTACGTTTAGACTCCTACTCCCCCTTAACATTAATCAAGCTAAAGTAGCAGTGAGTAATAAAGCCTAGAGTTCGAACTGGGAGTTAGAGGGTTAAATCTAGGGCTGGACGGTAATGGATTTTCATTACCGACCTCGATAATGAAAAAAAACCGGTTTTTCTCGAAAGTCGGCAAAAATTTTTTACCGCCCGCGGAACCAAAGTTTGCCGCCGCGGAACATTTTTTTTTTGCGGAACCAAAATTTTTCCCAGGCCGAAAAAATATTTTACCTTTTTTTTAGAGACGCCAATTTTTTGCCGAAACATTTTTTTTTTTTTTGCGGGACCAAAATTTTTCCCCGGCCGGAAAAATATTTTACCTTTTTTTTAGAGAGCCAATTTTTTGCCGAAACATTTTTTTTTTCTGCGGAACCAAAATTTTTCCCCGGCCGGAAAAATATTTTACCTTTTTTTTAGAGACGCCAATTTTTTGCCGAAACATTTTTTTTTCCCCGCGGAACCAAAATTTTTCCCCGTCCGGAAAAATATTTTACCTTTTTTTAGAGAGCCAATTTTTTGCCGAAACATTTTTTTTTTCCCCCCGCGGGACCAAAATTTTTCTCCGGCCGGAAAAATATTTTACCTTTTTTAGAGACGCCAATTTTTTGCCGCCGCGGAACATTTTTTTTCTCGCCGGACCAAAATTTTTTACCGCCCGAAAAAAATAGGTTTTTACCGACTTTCGAAAAAAAACCGGTTTTTATCGAATTAGAGGTTCGTTACCGCGTTTTCGGTAAAAGATTTTTACCGGTTTTTACCGGTAAACCGGTTTACCGTCCAGCCCTAGTTAAATCTCTTAAAAGAGAAAGAGATACCTGAGTAAGAGCCTGACGTGCTGCAGCGGCAATTGGAAAATGTCGAAGCAACTTTGTAAAAAAGACATCACAATCAGGGCATACGGATGTCCGATCGTCTAACCAACGATGAAATACGGCTTCAAGTTGACGACACCATGTCTCACCAGTGCCTGGAGCAGTCCTTCTGATAGTCACATCGGGCAATGTTGCGTTAGATGCTAAAGAACTCAACGTGGCCGGTGTTGCTGCCGCACGTGTTGCCGCCACAGCCGCTGCAGCTGCACGTGCCAAACTTCTTTTACTGGCGGGCATCCAACACGCCTGGACATAACAATATAATTAAAATGTATTCAAACTATTAAAAAACTCGAGCATTGCGTCAATTAATATTTTTTCTTATACAATCATAAAGCAAGTTAAATAAAAATCTACTTATTATTTATTCAGATCACAAACATAAAGCTCATCAGTCAATGTTTACAAACATTAAATTGTTCGATTAATTTTAACGTTTTATCATCATCGTAATATACTAAAATTATTGATTTGCTAAATTAAACAAAAAAAAAAAAAACTGATGAGTTTCATCAATCTTAAACTTACTCTAAGATAAACAAAAATATTAGTGCGTAAAATGTGTTCGATGTTTTATAGATAATCAATCGAGAGATAATTACTCTCTCTATCGAATAATCAATGATGAATAAAAGAGTCGATGAGAAAAGTAATTAAAATTTTAATAAATTTTTTTTTTTCGAAAAGCATAATACCAAGCAAATGAATTTTGGTAGAGTTGTGACGGCCACCGTCACCGAGTGAGGACAATTATAAACTGACTCGAGTATAATTAGTTGAAATTATAATATTTTTTTATTCATAAAATAAAAACTAAAAAACAAAATAAAGAAATTCAAATCTTAGGTTTTACTTAAGTAATCTTGATCAAAGGGATTACTACAGCTTTATTTATATATTTAAAGTGCGCGTCTCGGGGTTCTAATTTTGGAAGATTCCAGCGGCCACAATTTTGAAGCTATCGATCTCAAATTTTTTTTAAATTAAAGCTATTTAAAATATCTACAAGTTATAGAAGCCCTTTTTTTGATTTTCGAAAAAATAAATTTTTTTTTAGATTAATCGCATTAAATAAAAGATATTTAAAAAAAAATTCGCTCTATATCTTATAGATAATTAAATTAGTAATATTCTTCTCTCCTCGCCTTATTCCCGGTGCGGGGTCGGCGAACCTACTTTTACCCTCCAACCCTATCACACGTTTTTACGACCGGAAGAAATAAGACAGGCCGGCCCGTCGCACGGTCTGACGCTTGTTGAAAAGAGGAAGTAAGAGACAGACATACAAAGAACTGAAGGAAGTGCCTGTCCCAGCTCGGGCAGCTCGTGGTCGCCATCCACGTACCCACAAGATGTGGGTCCCTGAGCGATAATTAAATTAGTAATCATTGTGTTAAAAAAATAATTAATTTTTTTACTCTTAATTAATTAGCTGGAATCTTTCAAATGAAATCAAATAAATCCCTTGTATTCCCATGGGAAAAACTAACCCCATCTCTTGCCGCCTAGAGTAACTCGGTACTGAATCGTGATCTAACGGCTTTTCGAGACACGCACCTTAAAAAAATTTTACAGTAGACCAGTGAGATTTAAGAAAAATATTTTTCTTGGAAATTAAAAATATAAAATTTTAAAAATTAATACTCGTTTTGGGAGTCCCTGATTCCAAAAAAGTTGGTCTCTCAAAATGGTCTGTCCGGGTGTGTGTGTCCAAATCTAAGCCTTCGACACAAAAAATCTGGTGTGACAAGCACAAAACACAACTTTCATTTACCAAAGGTAAGAGAAAGTTGGGTGCTTTGCTTGTCGGACCAGTATTTTACTTTTGTACTAATAAAATTAAATTTCTGTGGGTAGCAACGTGGGTCAATTAAGGGGAGTAGCAACTGGGTCAAAAAGAGTCTTTCAAACCCACAGGTCGACTCACCATCACTGAACTAGATTATATGTTTCAAAATATTTATTAATTTATAATTTCTTTATTTTAATTTTAATTTTCGACGAGTGCCTACGGTCCGAAAGTTAAAATTTTATAAAGATAATATACTTTATTATAATACAGTATGCCTATATTAAAAAAATCTATAGATTTGCTTTATTTAATCATCTTTTATGAAGCTAACCAAAGATTAGTTTTAATGAAATAGAAAAATTTTATAAGCAATTTTCCTAGATAGTTTCTCTCGTTCATTCCTGTATTACAAATTCAGTATGACACGTTTCCATTGGAGAGAGAACAAAATATTTTGTTTATTCTAAAATTTTTTTTACTATTGTCGTAAATAAATTTAAAATGAGAGGATTATTTTATCAACACCTCCTAAAGACCCAGTAATCCCTACAAGTGTATGGGGGTGGGCTCTGCTTTTTAAGGGTGCAGCGACCCCACAAGTTATATCTAATCTCCCTTAATTCTCTGTTGATAGGAATTGCTGAGGTCGGTAACCTTTTACCACTTAGGGACCAGAGAGTATTTGAATGGATAGCGGAACATATGAATAATGTTTATTTTAAGATATATTGAATATGCGTTTGTAATAATAGTTAATTAAAATTGAGAAGAAAAATCGATGGACATTTTTCAATTCATTAGGATTTATATATTTACTTTCTCTTACCTCTATAAATGTTAATATATAGAGAGAGAAAGTATTGGATTCATGTCAAAAATTCGATGTCGAGATTTTGATGGGTATACACTAGGGTGGCC
>JAKCPI010011727.1:0-11310 GCA_023213315.1 Euborellia annulipes | reverse complement strand
AATGCCTAATAAATAAATAAATAAATAAATAAATAAAAATGACTCTTAAGTATTACATTTCACACCTCTAGCCCATCGGGAAGTCTTTTGAAATTACATTAATTCGCGAAGGGTTTCAAATAAAGTACCACATTAGTTTGATCTATTTTAATCAAAACCCCCATATAGTGGCGTCATCAAAAATGACTCTTAAGTATTACATTTCACACCTCTAGCCCATCGGGAAGTCTTTTGAAATTACATTAATTCGCGAAGGGTTTCAAATAAGAGTACCACATTAGTTTGGTCTATTTTGATCAAAACCACCATATAGTGGCGTCATCAAAAATGACTCTTAAGTATTACATTTCACACCTCTAGCCCATCGGGAAGTCTTTTGAAATTACATTAATTCACGAAGGGTTTCAAATAAAGTACCACATTAGTTTGGTCCATTTTGGTAAAACCAAACTCACAATTAGCGTCATCAAAAATGACTCTTAAATATCAAATTTCACACCTCTAGCTCATCGGGAAGTGTCCTTAACAAAGCCATAAAGTTGGTGACCTTGGAAGAGTAAGTTAAATAAAAGCATTTAATTAACTAGGGCTTAAATAGAAATGCCAGGACCCAAGGGCGGATACAAGGAGGGGTAAAGGGGTAAGTACCCCCCCCCCACCCCCTTAGATTTGAGAAAAATACATTTTTTGGAGAAAAAATTGTATTTTTAATATAAAATTTTATAAACTAATACTTAAAAATTTGATTTGTATATATGTCTGGTAAACAACTAAAGATTGCACCTTTAAATTACCGATAATAAGAAAAAATTGTGTGCTGTGCGGACCAGTCATACCAGATTACCCCTCCTCCGAGAAACACCTCTGGATCCGCCACGGTCTGGACCTGCAATAGACAGGGGCGCCGGAACGAATTTGAATCAGGGGGGGGGGGGCAAAAAAAAAACAAATCTACTATAAAGCTTTAAAAATTTTAAATAAAATCACAATTTTAATAAAATTAAAATTTTAACATATATATAGAGGTAAGAGATAGTAAAAACAACAACAAAAGTTTTTGAATCCGAAGATAAGACTATTTTTCTTACCAAAAAATATTTTATTTTCAAATTTTTCTTTAAGGTGATACTTATATAAGATCTAAAAATAAAATTTAGAATATTTTTTTGAAGATTATTATTTCTTTCTTTTGCCTATAGACTATATATAGACCTATTTATATGTTAATATAAATATATAAGTTATAAAGTATTTGTTTCATGTAAAAAATTCGATGTCGAAATTTTGATAGAAATACAGGTACCCTATGTCCAAAAAAGTGAGTCCCACAAATGGTGTCTGTCTTTGAACAAAATGTTTCAAGAACGAAAAGAGCTAGGAAGTTAAAATTTTTTATTTAAGTTAGGTAATCCCCCCTCTGTAACACGAAGCTTTTAAATAAAATACTTTTTTCTGAACTCTCTGAACAAGTGCTGTAATTTTCAAAATGCATTAAATACGTAAAATTCTACAATCTTTTAATTATTCCTAGCTACTTTCTTTTCAATAAATGCTTAGTAAAAGTCAAAGAATATAAAAAAAAGAAACATGACACTCGTATGCTAATTTTAAGGTAATTAAATTTTATAAGCTGCAATTATGTCCAAACGAGCTTTCTATCTCTCCCTTCTTTAGGAAATGCAAAAAAAAATTCTTATTGCTGTTACTGTACAGTGAAGATCTAGGATGGTCGTATCATAAAAACGTTATTAAAAAAAAAAACTGTTTTAGCCAACATTTAACCAAACAACAAATCAATCGTAGGGGTTAACTCTACCATTTAGCCTGCTCTTAATTTAAATAAATATTGGGAAGCATTTTTATCGCTCACTGCGGGCTGATTTAATCCTATTTAATCCTTCTTACAGGATTATAAATCTGCTTCTAAGTTTCATCTTTATTCAAAGAGGGATCTGGAAATACAGTAGTAGTATTAAAAAAAAATAAAGGGTTAATATCCATTGTTATTTTAAATACTTTCCTAAATTTAAACTATCAATCTTAAGTTGTAGTTGAAACATTTTATATTAAAAAAATTTAATTAAAAACACTTGGTTGTGAGTTTCAGAAATTTATAAAAAATTATTGTAATATTTATCACTTCTAATGGTAACAAATGATTATTGTAATGCATATTAAGGTTGTTCGGATAGTACATCGTAAGTCATAATAGAATCTAAATTTTTTTTTTAAATAAAATTAAAAATTTGAATGCCAAAATTCCTTATTATAATTTAGTCGTGACCTATCATAGTTTATAATTGGATTAAGTTAATAATTTAATTACCAAAAAATAATAAATGAATGACTTTTTGACTTGAGCAGTTTTTCACGTAATATAGAACTGGCAACATTGCACTCATCAACTATCTATTTTAAATCTTAAACGCTTTAAATTTTATTTTATTTAATATATTACAATGTTTAATGCAAATCAGTTTAAACACAATGGACGATTTGCGAGAAAAAATATCTTAAAAATGGAAAAAAAATGGAACTGACAGCTAGAAAAGTCAATTATGTTATGCGACGTTGCCGGACTGGTCTGACTCTCAAATCTTCCTTATTTTTAAATATTGGCGACTGTCATTTTGGAGAATTTTTTGACTTTCATGTTAAAATATCTTTAAAAGATTTCGGCAGAAACTCTTGATTTTATTTTTAACGTATTTTACGGACGTGAATTGATAAAATGTAAGTTTTTGTATCTATTGCAGAGGTGGCTATATAATTCGATATGTGTGCGTTTCGTCGATATTCCCCATAGGCTACATGTTAAATTTCAATTTTTTTAAAATTAATTACACGATAACCCCCTGGGTCAGATCTGCTTCAAAATTTTATTTTATAAGTATGTGATAGTGATTAATAACATATTAAAAAAAATTAGCTTTTAATATGATAAAGTGCTTTAATGTCCGAACAACCTTAAATAATATTTAATAAATAATTGATATTTATAACCTAGGGTTTTTATTTTAAATACAATAAATATTATAGAGAGAGAAAGTATTGGATTCATGTCAAAAATTCGATGTCGAGATTTTGATGGATATACACTTTTTGAGGTCCCCTGAATCCAAAAAAGTGCTTTTCGCGACATGGTCTGTCTGTGTGTCTAACTTTGTAAGTTCAATTTTAAGCATGAAGAAATTGAGCTATTACGTTGAGATTTTATATTTAAGTTAGACAACCCCCTGACACGGACACGAAGCTTTTGAACAAATTTGGCCAAAGAGTACTTAGTACTTTACTGATGTACTTTTTTAGTTTTACTATTATAAATAATAGAATAGAATAGAATTATTTGATTTGGGTTGAATTGATTTGATTTGAATATTGAGTGGATGAAAATAAAGACGATATTCTTCCCTTGCTTTCCCACTCAATAAATCCACCCCTACCCTCGTCCATTTTAAGTCATTCGACTGCTGACTTTAGATTATACAATTATATTTGTTTTAAACATCCACCGATGGCTTCCGGCTCTCTTGTTTCTGGGGGCCACCTATCAAGGGCGGATACAAGGGGGGGTTAAGGGGGTAAATACCCCCCCACGAGATTTGAAAAAATACCTTTTTTTTTTAGGAAAAAAAAAAACGTAAAATTTTAAAAATCAATACTTCAAAATCTGATTTGTATTTATATTCTCACGAAAATACCAGGTTCCGCAAAAGAGCGAACGGTACATGGAAAAATTTTTGGTTCCGCGAATGGCACAAGGGAAAAATTTTTGGTTCCGCTTGGCGAAAAAATTTTGACTCTCTAAAAAAAAGGTAAAATATTTTTGCGGGCGGGAAAAAATTTCAAAAATTTTTTGGTTCCGCGGACGGCACATCAAAAAAATTTTTGGTTCCAGAAAAACAAAATTTTTCATAGAAAAATTTTTGAGAACGGCCCCTCCCCCGAAAAAATTTCTATATACGCCCCTGGTGCTGTGCGACGAGTCACACCAGATTACCCCCCCCGAGAAACATCTCTGGATACGCCCTTGCCACCTATCCCCAGATTCATCAGAGCTTGGCGTTGCTTAACTGCAATGATCACAGCGGCAGTTCCTTCTTCTTCGCGGAGGTCAGGGCCGCCACCTGCTATCTCGTCCATAATTAATACAAAAACAAAAAATATAAACAAAGCGAACGAAGGTCAAAAGATTTATTTATACTGTATTTTGACAGTGTTTGTGCTTGTGTGTGAATTGGGTCGCAAAGATGTTATTATTATTATCCTCTCCACTCTCAATAATAAAAATCTGGTGTGACTGGCGCACAGCACACAACTTTCTCTTACCTTCCGTAATCGAAAGTTGTGTTCTGTGCTTGTCACACCAGATTTTTTGTGTCGACATATATTTAGTTCCCGACATGACAGTACGGAACATATGAATTCAGATGTAAAATTTATAAGTATGGGAAAATATTTATATTTTGTTACCATGGCAACCATTTCTCCTATCTTCTCTATGAAGCACAAGAGTAAAGTGTGCTTCAAACAATTTTGAGAGCAAAACGAGAATATACATTTGAAAGAGCATCTAAAAAATAATTGATTTTTGAATTTAAAAAAAAAATCGTTGGAGCAAATTTTGAGAAAATCGAAAAAAACTGAAAAAGTACATCAGTAAAGTGCTAGTACTCTTTGGCCGAATTTGATTAAAAGCTTATTTTTCCGGTCCCGGGGGTGTTTAACTTAAATATAAAATTTCAACCTCGTAGCTCAATTCCTTCATGCTTAAAATTGAACACACACACACACCCACACCCCACCCACCCACACACACAGACAGACCATGTCGCGAAAACCACTTTTTTGGATTCAGGGGACCTCAAAACGTGAAGATCCATCAAAATCTCGACATCGAATTTTTGACATGAATCCAATACTTTCTCTCTATATATATATTACATATATACATAGGTAAGAGAAAGTAATAATATTCCCATCTATTATTATATAAGGCTGCGTCTTTTCACGAATGAATGAATCTATGACAGATACACATCTGATTTTATTTTTATATTTACTGTTATATGATAATATTAATTAAATACAATACCGGAGGGAAATTATTTTAATTTTGTGTATTATTTTTACTTTCTCTTACCTATATGTATATGTATATAGAGAGAAAGAATTCGATTTCGAGATTTTGATGGATCTTCACGTTTTAAGGTCCCTTGAATCCAAAAAAGTGGTTTTCGCAACATGGTCTGTCTGTGTGTCTGTCTGCGAACAAAATATCTCTGGAACTAAAAGAGCTACGAGGTTGAAATTTGATATTTAAGTTAGGCACCCCCATGGGATGTGACACGAAGCTTTTGAACAAAATTGTCCAAAAAGTACTAGTACTTTACTGATGTACTTTTTCAGTTTTTTGCGTGTTTCTCAAAATTCGCTGCAACGATTTTGTTTAAAATTCATAAATCAACTATTTTTTAGATGCTCTTTAAAAAGTATATTAGTGAAATTTTTCGTGGAAATTGTTTGAAGTATACTTTAGTGATATGGAAGCATTCGTAGCTCAGCGCCATCTATGAAGCATCGCGTGGTCAAGTTTGGAACTAAAGTGCTAAGAGCAACTAAATATATCTCGACATCAGATTTTTTTATCTTTTGGGTTTTAATATACCATACTTGGATTTTAATAAACTACAAAACAAAAAAATTTGTTGCGACAAATTTTTTTTTTTTTTTCTTCAATCTTTTCATTAACTTCATCTACCTATTGGGCAAAATTAACATATTTATGAAATTTTTTATTTGTATTCATGTAAAAAAAAAAAATCATTGTGTGGTTTTATGAAACCACGATGCAAGTGAAACTTTTTTTTCGGATCGTAGGCGTTTAACTGAAAATTTTCAGAAAATTATTCAATTAAATAGCGTTTTTAATCTTAACTTAATAATTGGAAAATGGGAAATCAATAGACGCATGTTAAAAACTGAGAACAATATTTATTTAGTAATTGAAGATTTGAATCATTTTAAATTATTTAAAAAATTATATTTTATTAATTTAAAAATTGAATTATTATTATTTTTTTATAATTCGTCATATATATTAAATTTCAACTTTCGTATTTATGTCGTCATAACATAACTTTGACGTCATGGCTTGTAGCGTCACGGCTTGTAAAACGACATGCTGATAGGAGAGCGAAAAAATTTGAGGGGATAAAATAAAAGTTTCACTTTAAAAAATATACAGGATAAGGACCTGGTGGCCAAATAAATAAAAAAAAAAAAAAAAAAATTACGAAGAGTTAAAATAATTTCCATAAATAGGGTAATATGATATTTTCTTTAAATAAATGTACCGGTTAATCATAAATATAATTTATTTACCTATCAATGACTTGTTCTCATTCTCTCCTTCCTCCTCGTCTATTGTTTCTCTCTCACCGTTTGTTTAAATTTTCACCTTTGCTTCCTCTCTTCTTTGCAGTCTCTCGTTAACCGGGTTATTTCACAGGACGTATAACACAATGCGCAAAGAATCCAAGTCTCAAGCTCAAATCATATTGGCTAGCAATTAGATGCTAAAGAAATTTCGATCTAGACTAAAAAATTAAACACAATTCATTTGCGAAAATTAATTTTTATGTTTATTATATTGTATATATATACAAGGCAGGGCCGTATGGTTGCCTAAATGGCCTAAGATGCCCATAAGACTATAAATATTACTTCTCCTGGCATCCATTATTGTTGAAAATTTCCCCTAAAGGGCATTGTCTGAGAATCGCTTTCATATAATAATCATCATTATCCTGGAAAAAAAACACTTTTTACTTTTTATCTAAGCATTGGTAAAAACATAACTGCAAAACTTGACAAGCATGCCCGTGCAATCTTTTTGTACTAGCAATCTGTAGCCATGGGCGTAGCCAGACATCTTGTTAGGGGGGGGCAACGCCTCGTTAGGGCGAGAGGGGGAGGGGTTGCAATTAATATATACATAGGAATTTGCAGTGACTTTGCAGCCAAGAGATTAAATAAAAAAAATCTTTTATTTAATTTTTTATTCGCCGACGTTTCGGTCGCCAATCGCGACCTTCATTATTTGACAATATTTGCCCTGGTGAAGGTCGCGATTGGCGACCGAAACGTCGGCGAATAAAAAATTAAATAAAAGATTTTTTTATTTAATCTCCTGGCTGCAAAGTCACTGCAAATTCCTGAGTAAATCTTCACAGCCATAAAACATCAATATATACATAGATTATTAATTATTTATTTAGATAAAAAAAATTAAATTAATGTAATGGATTGTGGCGTTAAAAAAAATTCCTTATGAGAAAAATATATATTTGTTTGTTTGTTTTTTTAATTTTTAGGTCAAGCCAGGGGGGGCAAAGGCCCCCCTGCCTCCCCCTGGCTACGCCCATGTCTGTAGCGTCTGTAGGAGAATTTTGCGCGCAAGCATTTTAATTGTGCAAGCCGCATGATGCTCCATTGAATTTTAACCATGCCCAAAAAAAACTCTCCGCCATTTCATAGACGTCTTGTCATTTGATATTTCAATTTAAATATTGTTGTGTCTGTTTAAAGGATGGAAGTAGAGATGAAACGATACGAGTAAATATACAAGTACTTACTCGATACTTTTCTTTCGATACCAAGTACTTTTGGAATCGATACTTTGGAATCGAGTACCAAGTAAGTATCACTTGTAATACTCGTATCGATACTCGGTCCACGTAAGTGATAATTAAATAGTAGGAAGGAACATTTACGTACATTTGTTCTTATTCACAATAGAAATAAGTGGATTGGTTGGTACCAACTGTATTTTTTAATTCTTTTATTATTTGCGTGTTCAACAGGGAAACATTTTGAAAAATTATTATTTTGGGTAGCACTTCTAAAATGAAATTTTTTCTTAGTCGTAATTGTTTTTTTTTTCCCTCCAAAGCTTGATGTTTTATAGCTGTGGAGATTTAATCAAGATTCGCAGGGACTTTTTTGAAGTTAGGAGATTAAATAAAAAACTTTTATTTAATTTCTAAGTTTGCCTATGTTTCGGTCTCCAATCATGACCTTTATCAGGGCAAGTATTGTCAATTATACACGAACTTAGCTTTTTTTAATATTCATTGCAATTAAAAATATACAATTTATTTTTAACTCTTGATATGTACAAAAAAAAAAATCTGGTGTAGACCAGCGCTTAACACTGCAACTTTCTCTTGACCCTTCGGTAAGAGAAAGTTGCGCACTGTGCTGGTCACACCAGATTTTTTGTGTCGAGAATATATTTAATTTCCGATAGCACCTTAGTTTCAAACTTGGATTTTAAATGTTGACTGCTTGAAATAAACTATGGTTATTTTTAAAAATTTTAATCCTCATATTTGGACATTTTATACAATAGAGAGAATCGTAAATAAATACAAAATTTCATAAGAATTGGAAAAAAAAATTTTAAATGCCTAAAAAGTTCAAAAGGGGACCCCCTTTTGAATCGAAAGTAACATACAAATCCCTATAGGAAAACTAGCATTAGGCCTATGAGAGAAGGCGGAGATGACAAGGAGCATGTTTGCAAGTGAGAAGAGAGAGATATATATATGTTTTCTCCTAAGCAATTAAAGACACAAATAAATGGGAATTTCAAATAATAATTGATTTTTAAATCTAATAAAAAGAAAAAGATTTAAATTCCGTTACCATGGCAACCATTTCTATCTTTCCTATGAAGAACAAGAGTAAAGTGGTCTCCCAGAAGATTTCAACGGCAAAATGAGAATATACATTTTAAAGAGCATCTAAAAAATAATTGATTTTTGAATTTTAAAAAAAATCTTGGAGGGAATTTTGAGAAAATCGAAAAAAAACTGAAAAGAAAATACATCAGTAAAGTACTACTACTTTTTGGCCGATTTCCGTTCAAAAAGTTATTTTGAGCGTGTGGAAGGTACCTAAGTTAAATATAAAATTTCAATCCGGTAGCTCAATTCCTTCATGCTAAAAGAACAAGAGTAAGTGGTCTCCAGAAGGTTTCAACGGCAAAATGAGAATATACATTTTAAAGAGCATCTAAAAAATAATTTGATTTTTAAAATTTTTAAAAATCCTTGGAGGGAATTTAAAAAATCGAAAAAAACTGAAAAAGTACATCAGCAAAGTACTAGTACTTTGGGGCTGATTTTGTTCAAAAGCTTATTTTGAGATATCTTCAAAGGTACCTAAGTTAAATATAAAATTTCAATCCGCTAGTTTAACTCCTTCATGCTAAAAATCTTTGTCCACATTACAGACACACACACACACACACACAGACCAATTTGCGGGACCCACTTTTTTGCTGGACTCAAGGGGACCTCAAATAATGTATATCCATCAATATTATCATATACTTGCTACCGGAGACCTCGATGATGAAGGTGATCGGCGACTGAAACGTCAGCAAATAGAAATTAAATAAAAGATTTTTTCTTTAATCTCCTTACATGCAAAGTTTTTGCTTATCTTTAATTGTACGAAAAAATTGACCGATACGAGCAAGTATCGATACTTTTCAATCGATAATGAGTAGGTACTGATACCTTAATCGATACCAGTATCGAGTAAAAGTATCGATACCTTTAATTGGTATCGTTTCATCCCTAGATGGGAGTATTTTTGTTATCAATGGGTCCCTCTGAATATATTGAACATATTTTATTCCATCTTAATTCGAGGCAGAGGAATTTTTCTATATAAAATCATCTAAAAACCATGATGGTGTGATCGCTGTATTTATGACGATGATGTCACTATCCAATATGAATGGAAAGTCATTTGAGTTGTAGCCTTAAAATTTTGTATTTTTTTTTTTGTTTGTATTCAGTTGGCTTTTTACTTCTCGTATATAAGTATTGTAATCGTAAAAAAATTCGACTTCGAGATTTTGATGTTTCTCCACCAAGGGAACGTGACAATTGTGCTTTTGAACAAAATCGACTAATGTAGTTCTTCACGCCGTACTTTTTCAGTTTTTTAGATTTTCTCAAATTTGCTCCAACGATTTTGTTTTTTCAATTCAAAAATCATTAAATCATTAAATCTTCGAATAAATTTTGTAAATGTTTGATATTTTTAGGTTAATTTTCGGCATGCCATTTCTTGCGCTTGTGCCGTGGTGGCGAAGGGAATTTGTGCATGCTGGTATAAAAAAGATTGCACATGCACAATTAAGTCAAGTGTAGCCGTAGTAGTTAAAATATTTACCCTGGTTATTCTGAGCACCACATATATGGTAAGTAACGATCGAGTAACCAAAGATCCCTAGCCCGTCGATATCTTAAAGAGGCATTAAATCACTCTGAGTCAATGAATATTTTCAGTAAAATCCAAACCATTATTTGTAATAATAACATTATGGTTCATCCCGCGTTTATGCTTTGAAACGTGGGTCGATGCAAGCGGTAGAGATTTTGAGAAGAGTTATCACATCTAGCATTCTGCCATCTTCCAAGATTTGTCACTATCTGCTGGTACCTGAAATGTTCTATTTGTTTCTGGGAGGGATAAGTTTCAAATTTCACCTCACATTTATCTGCTGTGATCCAAAACATCTTCATCAAATTATCTTTCCAAAAGCCTTCCAAATGTAAACTAACAACAAGAATTGGTAATATACTTGGCAGCAATCGGGACACGTGCAGGCGCTGCATATCCTTCATATACCTTCACTTCAAAATGTATCGTCTCCTCCTATTTTCCGATTGAAATAATTCGCCATTTTTATTTACCTTTGCACATGTTCCAGTCTGGTAATAATAAATTCTAGACACAAACTTTTTGATTTGTAATTGTAGAAAAAACCCCTCGCATTTTTTCCATCTCGTAAATTTCTTCACCAAAAAATTTTTAAATTGGATTTGCCATCTTGAGCAAAATCTTTGTTAACATTTCCATTGTTTAAATCTATAATAAGTTGATAAGAAAACAATAGCGATGGCAACACACATTTTCTTCTTCTATAGATAACAAACTGATTGAATGAACAAACAAATTGAAAGGGGAAAATGAATTTTTATTCTATCACGTGATCGTTCTTTATCATCCGGTTGCATAATATTATCATTTCAATTATTGTATTTGTATATAATCGATTTTAAAACTCAGTGTTAAGAGGTCAAGATATATGCCTGTATAGTTATTTCGGTTGCGAAAAGCGATTACAAATGTAAATTGCTTCTGCGAGGGCCGCCCATTGCTTTGTTAACAACGATCTTGATGTTCTTACTTCTTGTCCACCGGCCTCTGTATAGTTGATTAATTAAA